>JAZHYW010002597.1:0-24036 GCA_037355805.1 Ixodes ricinus
ATACCGAGCAGTGGTGTAGCCTAGAGTGTAACCAGGTGGGAGCTTATGCAGCCTCATACCCCACTCCCCCCCCCCGAATCCTTTTCATCGCCAAAAAAATCTACTTTTAAAAAGTTTTTTTTTACGCAATATTGACTGCGCGAGACGCGATTTAGTCGGTAGTCACCTCTTTTGCACTTGTTTTCTCTTCGGCATTTCGGGCGCGTGGATGACCATTCCATAATGCTATGAACCTTTGCGCGCAAAATTTAAAATAAATCTCACGCCGTCAATATTTCTAAAAAAAAAGAATTCGCGTAAAATTAATTTTTTGATACGCGTGTCCCAACCAAACTGTTTAAAAAAAAACGTTTTCTTTTTCTTCAAGGGCTTTTTAAGGTGGCCTTAATTTGGTTGGTTTCGGTTTCAGCGGGCTTGCAACGGCGTTGGTGTGTTGTTTCCGCTTAGTTTAATGATAGAACCGTATCCCTTGTTGTACAGAATCAATGATAGAGGGGTAATGGGCCACTTTGAGAAGTATGACGTAGTTAAGGGCCTAAATCGGACGTTTTTACGAACGCATTCATCTGATCATGTTCGTTCGCTGGTGGGGTTCGGCGGCGAAAAACTGAAATGATGCCGCGGAGGATTACGGATGTCATACGGCTGTACTGAAAATACTCGCTGATACTAGTTTCCATAAAAACAACGGCAATGAAGAGACTAACGCATGGAGGCACAGCGAAAAATCTGGTCGACCGGCCTGAACCCCTGTTCAGTTTTCCGAAGATGCAGACGTTTTCGTAAATTGCAGCCAGAAACTATATCAATATCACTGCTATATATAGAATATATAGGTAATACGATATTGTTTTTATTGGTTTTTTGTTAAGAAATTAAGCAGTCGAGATATGTTTTGGTGTGGTTCATCCTAGGCCGAGTAGGAAACGTTTTGGACCATCAGAGAGTCAAATCCGGCATCGACAACGGTGCACTCGAGGTGATTGCCATTCAGACCGCTCCTTTTCGGCGTCACATATATATCGTATTTCGGGTTCTTTGTCAGGCACTCACAAGCTGCTCCTGACACGTTTTTCACACGGTAAGCCCAACCTCTTGCGTCTCAAATACATTAATTGAATTGGATATATTAACGGCAGACATTGAGACCGAGCTGCAGTACATGAGTATCCTGAGCATCTATAGATAAACAAGTTGATCAAGCGAATGTATTATACCGCAAAAATTTGTCTCCTTGCAATCAAAAACTGTTTTAAATTTGTTATAAAAAAATGGGGGGGGGGGGGAGGGGTGTTTATACAGCCTAGAACTTGGTCTGCCTCAACGGGCGACGAGTCTTCCAGCTGTGGATGAGCAATTTAGCCCGTGCAGAACAACCACTAGCCTGGGGTCTTTGACGTGCACCACGCACGACCGCACGCCGGTACGATGCTCATCCAGATCGAAACGGGCAGGGCTGGGGATTGAGCCCAGGGTCCTGGGTTCTGCAGCGCGAACCTCGCTCCACGTGCTCCGACCTGGTGTGCGCTAGCCCACTCGGCCACCGATCCCCCTGGATTTGTTATAAAGGCAGAGCACGATGCTTTCAAGAAACAGAGGTCAGACACTGCGTTGACTATATTTGCCGTATTTCTTAAGATGCTAAATGCGTGATCATAAATATACCTTGCGCTTCTTATTGTGCCACTATCACTTAGCCGCTATCCCTTAAGCAAATTTGCGCCGTCATTAAATAATTGGACTCTCAAATCTCATGAATGTGCGCCTGTGCTAACGCTGATCCCTTTCCTCACACGTATCCGGTACGCCGAATGTGCAAATAGTCAAAACGTGCTATAAAATCAAGTGCAGAAGTGGTGCGCATGATGATGGCACGCAGTTAGGTAGTAAAAATAAGTATCAGATGACACTTCATAAACCAAGGCAAAAAAAGCGCGGTAAAACGCGACGAAAGACACGGAATACAACGCCTTCGCCAAGGCGCAGAGGGGAGAGGAGCGCCGATTTGAAGCCACCTGATGGCGGCGGCGTCACTAGATTCCAAGATGGCAGCGCCCATCAGACGGAGGGTGAAAAGGTCTATGCACATGCAGTTCGACTACCCCCTCCCCCCTCCGCACCCTAAATCATAGACATCTCCCAGTCAACTCAACCACACACCACTCAGCCCCCCCCCCCCCCCCCCCCCCCCCCTTTCCACAAAAGAATTCCTGGCTATGCCACTGATACCGAGTGACGTCACTACTCACCTCTATCGAAAAACGATGAGTTGAGCTTGAGGGATACCCCGAGGTTAGGTTTGCTTGATTTCTTTTAATAAAAACTAGTGCATGCAAGAAATAGATGGTTTTTTGGTTCTTCATGAAAATGATGCCAAAGTCAACATTCAAATATACCCGCGCATTTCAATGCCGTGATGTCAGTGGAAGGCAGGCTTGCACGTCGAGCGGGTGCTCGCAGCCAGCTGCAGCGAGCTTCCAAAGCATTCATTTGACACCATGAAAGTGCTTGTAATCAGTTGGGAACATAGAGTTATTATAATGTACGCTAGAGGTTCAACTGTCGCTAGCGTGCCGTCGAGAATTGAAGCAGACAGCAACCAGTCAAAACTCCGCTTGGATTATAAGAGCAAATATCACGAATAGTTTCGTCGAAGTGTTCCAGCGCTACGTCCGGCGCAACCCAAGTTGCGATCCAAATCTCAACAGCCTTCCCTAGGTTCACGGGGGAAGAGAGAGGAGGGGCGGCGGGGGAGGGTTAGGTATGCGCGTTTCCAGTGCTCCGTCCGGACGTAACGCTAGCCACAGCGATAATTCGTACGTACTAAGTAGCTTGGAACATTTCTCAGTCAGGCAGACGAAATTATTGGTCAGTTACGGCGCATTTCTTGCAAATTCATTGCATTAAAAACTGCGCTAAAGCGGCTTCGTACATGTATTTATATGCGGTGTCGCACACTGTTAGCGCAAACACGACGTCGGCGTTTTTCAGCATGGGGGATATACGTGCCAAATGAACGAAGGGCATCTAAAAAATCAGGAGAGACGGCAGGAACTACTGGGTGTATCCAATAGTGCGTTTGAGTAGATCGTTCCGATAGCTCCGATAACTAGACCCGATAACGATATGATGCATGCGCAAAGGCGGCGTCGGGAGTATGGGGATATCGTTATCGGAATCATCGGAACGATCTGCTAAAACTCTCCAATGAGTGGCCAGGCCGCAAAATTCGATTAAGTCTTAACCTATCGCAGGCTACGACTTTGTGCAGCGTTGCCCACAGATGGTGCATTTTTTTTTTTTTGTAAAATTTGCAAAGAGCGAATTCACCTGAGGAAAAGTAAAGAAAGAAAAAGGCTTAGCTCCTATGGAAATGCGGCGAAGCCAAAGGTCAACAAACAATACGGCGCGTTTCGCACGGGAGACAGAGATGGCGCAAGCGGTCGCGATGCCAACTGTGCCAACGAACGAGCATACGGCGCCGAGAGCCGGCGTCTTTAGCAGACGATCTTTTCAACTCAAAAGCGGCGCGAGCTTTAATGCATTATTTCATCATTCTTACTGATAAAACATGTCGGATAGACACATAATCGATTAAAAAATGGTTTGTCGGGATATTTTGACTGTTTTTTTTTCGGGGTACCAATGTCGTCTGCTTTGCAGTTCGTTGTTGTTACCGCGCCTTTGTTTGCGTCGCCGCCTGCGTGAACGTGCTCCGCTTTTGAGTCCAAAAGATCGTCTGCTAAAGGCGCCGGCTCTCGGCGCCGTATGCTCGTTCGTTGGAGCAGTTGGCATCGCGACCGCCTGCGCCATCTCTTGTCTCCCGTGCGAAACGGCGCCGTATCGTTTGAAGACCTTTGGCTTCGCCACATTTCCATAGGAGCTAAGCCTTTTTCTTTCTTTACTTTTTCTTCAGGTAAGTTCGCTCTTTGCAAATTTTACACAAAAAATGCACCATCTGTGGGCAACGCTGCACAAAGTCGTAGCGCGATAGGTTAAGAAACCGAATTTTGCGGTCGATTTAAAGAGCATAGCCACTCCTTGATACACCCAGTATGACACTGGATCAGTAACTCCCTGTGCATGTACGATCAAAATAAATTGAAGGCGACGTAATATAGTCAGGTTTCCATTAAGTACTGCTTTATTCTTTCTGCTGTGTGCGAAGATGCTTGTTCTACGTTCAAAACATCACCTGCACGCTTGATATCTTTGAGAAGTGCCCAATACGTTACCAATGTCATTACTTAAAAACATGTCTGTTCCTGAACACGCTCACATGGAATCAGTTATCAACCCCAAAACAAAAGATGAGCACAAATATTTCACCAACACAATTCACCAAAATGGTGTAAGAATATATGCACTATAAAAATATTTTGTGCATCCTGGGAGCATCGAAACACACTTGCAAGCCACCCACGGCGGAAGAACAAACATTAGCACAGTGGACACCAGAGGTGAACAGTTCAGTCGCCTTCGTTGCTCGCACGCCAAAAAGAGGCCCATTCATTTAGGTCGATGCGTTCGATCTAACAGATGTGAAGTTGAGCGTTTGCTGTCTGGGGTCAATGCTCGACTTGGATCGCTTCCTCGGTTTCTAGGAAGAAACAAAACAGGGGAAGGAACAGTTGTGCAATCTTCGAAATGACCTCCTAGATGAGACACGTATGGTCCTACGGAAGTCCTCGGGACATCCGTAGGAAGTCGCGGTGTCAACATTAAAACAGTCTGCAACAGGGTAAAGGCAGGTTCACTACACTTGCAACTGCTTACAACCGTGCGACACAAAGCCCCTTAAAATCTACGACAAGTAAACACAACACTTGGCATTTCTATAATTTTCTTTTTGCGCATGCTCTTTCTTTTTGGCTCGAAAAACTTCTGACAATGTTATAAACGACCACTTCTCGTAGATGGTAGGCACGTTTGATCTCGCAAATACCGCAAAACCGTCGCTATAGTGAAATGCAGTTCCGGGATCGCTCTCACATGACGTCGGCATGTTTTCTCGACGTAGGAGATTGGAAGAACTCGGTCGTAAGCAACCGCAACTGTGTGAACGGGACTAACAATATGCCACTTCTGACGCCATTTTAAGTTGGGAACCGCATCGTCGTAACGAGCGCCAACAGCCGCCGCTCTGCATTGAGCACCAAGATGGCGGCGCCCAGGAGAGAACTGGGGAATGGGGTGCCGATCCCCTAAGCCAGGGGTCTACAAACGTTTTCGCTAAGGGGTTGGATCAGGGATCTGTCGCTGTCTCGAGGGCCGGGAAAGAAGTAAGTAAATATAAATGAGGAAAAATAAATAAATATTCATAAGTAAGCAATGATTAAATAAAAATAATTAAAGTTAGAGTAAAAAGAAAAAGTAAAATAAGCATATAAGTTGGATGAATACATCCGCTTTATTTTTAAGTCTAGTATTTAGCTAAAACCTATGACATTACACAATAATAGGGACCCAGAAAGCTGACCAGGCATAAATCAAAATGCACGGGGACTTTAGCATATTCAAACAGGACATAAATTTTAATGAGAATGATGTAACTGGTGCTGACAATATGCAGATACGACGCAGGACACTGAGCACAATATTCCCGGGAACGGACGTGAATTTTAACGCACAAAGTTACACGGATAAGAAACAGCGACTAAGAATGGTGATGCTGGTGAGGACAATGTCTAGTGAATATTATGACGAGAGGACACGCCTCATGATAGGCAGTTTTCTCTCGTTTTTTTTTTTTTCTGGCAGGGCTGGGCAGTTTTACGAAGCAAATGTATCGCGACATGTATTTTAAAAATGCTTTCGAGTATCTGTATCTCTGTATCGAGATACTTGGAAAAATGTATTTGTATATCAGTGGTGAAGTACATTTGTGATGGATCGCTTCTATTGCGATACTCTGCTAGGCTTGGGGATCTCGTATATTTGTTGTAGAAAATTATATGACGGTAACACCACTTTTTGGTGCAGGGGTCCCAAGCATTTGTGATATGCACCCACCACACAACCCCATTTACAGGAGGGAAGCCTAGTTGTTTGCTATATATCGTTGTCACTAAAACTAAAACAACAAAAGGCAGAAAGAAAGGTGGTTTGAAGAACGGTCATGTGCAAGAATAGTAGAGAACAACCTCCTCTCAGCACTTTGTCTCAGAACCCTGTTTTGCCGTGAAGGTGCGTCTCAAATCGAGACCTTCGCCGCAAAACAGGGTTCAATTTGGGCAGACGCCTTTTCTCAAGCGTGGCAAGTTGTTCGTTTGTCTCGACCCTCTAGTACCTATGTGGGTCACTGGGGGCGACAATGTTTTTTTTAGCGGCATTCGGAATGATAGCTGCGAATAAATGAAAAGTTTGATTTAAAGGGACCATGAAGTGCTTTTTGAACAGAAGTAATTACTGACTGCATATCGTTTATGGGATAAAAAAACCAAAAAAACTAACATGCGAGACTAGGACGGCTAAATCCTAATTTTTGGCATTAAATTTTGGCAAATAAAAACAGACTATATTATACACCCTCTCCCTTGAATGCTCGAAACAAATCTAAGTGCGTGAATGGGTGGATTAATAAATGAGTTGTGGTGAAAGTTTTTGTAATGGGTCGTAGCGTGCGCCACCTAGCGAAGTAACTGCAACATCCACAGTGCTAGAGTCTTTTTCCCCCTTTTTCTCGAGCATGTCAGTTGAATTTAACTTCCGTATTGGACACGAGTGGTGTTTCAATCTAACTGTGCTTGCAAACAATGAAATTGTCGAAGAATATTCTAGACGGAAATGCCCTAGTTCAATATTCGGTTGCATAGGCCGCAGCATCAACGAGAGCACGAGAGGTTTCTCCACGAGCAATTCCATTAGGAACTTGTATTACTTCGTTCCTAGCATTTTGTGTTCGCGGCCGAAATGTGGGCCTATCATTCTGTACTGAGTGATCGCCCCTCCTCTGCGGCAGATTCCAGCGCCGAACTGCTACAGCCTTTGTCGGGCGAGTTTTCGTTTTTCCACGCAGGCATCCCGGCACACGAAACAAGGCCCATACTTTCAGCTGCACTCAGCTGCGACGTATCCATAACCATCGCATTGATCGCACAAGCATCTTGGACCAACGAGTCCTACGAAGCAGTCGGCGTTCTTGAAAACCTCAGTAGATGACGTCGTCTTGACGTCGTTGCGTCGACGTAATGCGACACGATAGAAAGGCATACTTTACATAATGGTCACGTGATTTCATGTGTTGGTCGCCGAGCCTGGTCGAGTTAGAAAAAAGCAAACTAAAGTTTTCATCTTTTTTTTTTTCTTTGTGCCAAACTAGAGGCAGTAAACGAAAACAGATTCCTGCTTTGAGTTCCGTGAACATTGAAGATTAATTGGGTTCTTCATTTGGAAAAAGCTGGAAAATCATTTCATGGTCCCTTTACGGTGAGGCGCATAAACTGAGATAAACTTGAGGAATACAAGCCCTGCCGTTTCCATCTGCCACAAACCGCACCTAATGCTGTTCTGGAAAAAAAAAAAAAAGATACATTATTTATATATGATATCTATATCTGTAATTCAAATACTTCGTTGACATTTTTTGCCGAAGCATCTCGGGGATATCCCGTCACATAAAAGGAAAGGCATCCAAGCACCTGTGTTTTGGCTACATGCATCTCAGTATTTTTATTCCGGAATCCTTTTTTGAGTATCTGTGCCCAGCCCTGTTTTCTGGTAATTTAGCTTACGCGGTAGGTGCATGGTTCCGGCGCCGTTTCTTTACGAGCGCTTATTTGTGCGCCGGAAGAATCGCGGCGTGCCGCAAGCCGGTCGGAACACCTCCGTGAGCAGGATCTGGCACGCGGGCTGGGGTTTGGAGACCCCTGCTCTAAGCGAATTTAGTGACTCTAGCAAAATCAAGGCTCACCTCGGTGACTCTTCCGGCCACCAGCGCCAGCACCTTTTTCATAGCCGTCGAGACTCCCGACGACTCGACTTCGGCGGCGGACATCCAAGAGCCCTCTGTCTCGCACTCCTCATCTAGCGTCGTCTCGTAAACGCAGTACGTGGCGTGAATGTGCGAAAACAGATGAGTCACCTGCAAGGTATGTCGACACTCTTTCCTCATTATAATATTAGATTAAAAACTCGCTCAGTTTGCAAAGAGGAGGAGCGCAAATAACAAAGAGAAAAGGTGTGAGTCGTGACGTGACCACAAGTCACTGAGTGCAGGCGACTGATGGCAGTGTAAGCGGAGAAAGAGAGAGTTGCATACATGGCAAGAGGGAAATTATACAAACGGTAGTACTTCAAAGCTGCCCTGAAAATAAATCTGCGCAGTTAAGAAACATTGTTTCCAATCCTCAAAGACAATACCTCCACACTGCGACACGCGCAGTTTCAAAGTTAAGGAAAAGTCAAAGAGTCGTCAAAACATCTATGACGACACGACACAACTTCTAAAAGAAAACTTCATAGGCTCATTGTCGTATCATGCAAGTGAAGTGGTGGCGGTTGCTGCAGAGCTGTTCCACGCTGCCTTAGATCACTTTTGCTTGCAGGCCTCTGCGTCGGGATCGTGTTTGCTGGCCCGGCTGTGTGATGAACTGCATTGCTGCAGCCTGCTCTTTATATATAGGGTGTCTGAAATGGTGAGGCTGGATCTATAATGGGCCGTGAAAATCGGCGCCTGCACGTAGCAATTTAAACTTTTCGTCAAAGGTATAATTCACTGGTGAGTTTGACCTTGTAAAATTACAAGGCGTAGCTCCCTTCCTGTACAAAATAGGGCCAAAAAACTTACCAGGGTCAATGGTGGACTGCACACAGGCGACCGAGCCGAGTGGCGGGGCATGCTTGGTGCGCGTACTGAGAGATGGCGCTACCTTTTAAAAATATTGAGACTGCCCGCGATGACCGTGGTCTATTAAAATGTAGACTGCTAGCAAACCTCGAAGTAACAAAAATAAAAGCAGACTTAGTTGCATAACAACGGCGCTCCTGCTGCCGATGGACTTCTTCTGCGTGTCGTCTGCTTTCTTTCACTGGTCAGCTGCACCTTCCGAAGCTACTCATGAGGTAGCGCCATCTATCAATAACCCCGCCACTCGACTCGGTCGTCTGCGTCACCGTCCACCATTAACCCCGGCAAGTTTTTCGGCCCTATTTTGTACAGAAAGGGAGCTACGCCTTGTAATTTTACAAGGTAAAACCCACCTGTGAAATATACCTTCGATGAAACACAATTAAACTACGACACACTCAATCTACCCCCTGGAATCTTGTAGAATTCACCTCCACAAGCCGCCGGCCATGCAGTGAAATTCATTCCCAGCCATGTGAAGTGTGCGCTGCCGCCAACGTGCTGCTCTGCATTCCAGCGCGACGACGTCACATCAGGGGCTCACTCATCAACACAAAGCTGGGGCCGACGTTCACGGAGCGCACATTGACTAGCCCGACGTGACTTCCTTTGTCACAGCATCAATGGCGCGCTCCGCAAACTTTGGGCTCCAACTTTGTGTTTGACGAGTTTAGGGCCCCAGCTGTGCTCCTCTCTCTCTGCAACGGCAAGCCACTCTCTCCACTGCCGCCGCCTTGGCAACCCACTCGACCACGACAACGATCATGCACTACCGACCGACTGATGTTACGGGCCATATACGAATACCGCCGTAAAGGACCGACCTCTCCGAGACGCTCCGTGCGCTTCTTGCCTCCCGTCCCGTTCAGAAGTTGGGCGCCGATCTGCGACACGACCCGACGTTCTTCGTCTTGGGACTTCTTTGCCGAGCCCCGAGGATCGACCTGCCGGTTGGGAAACTCCCAGAGGCCCTCTAGCAGACGACCCCGACCGGTCTTGCGTAGCAGCAGGTACCGGTCGCCGGACCTGAGGACCGACACCGCGTGGGTCTCTCGGCGGGGCTCCTTCTTGGCCGCCTTGTGCGGGTACAACTGCGTCGCGTCCCTGCAACCGACGAACGGAATGCGACTTTTGTTTCTCGTAACCAACAGATGGCCGAAGACGTAAATATAGTCTCCAGAACTGTGAGCCAGCTATCTGCCTCGGCCGATTCACGGTGATGCGAGAACAGTGAAAGTCACCAGAGTTTTGTGGGTGCCATGGCTGGAAAGGTTAAACGTCGGCCAGTCAAAGAATCACCCATAAAACAGTTGGAGTAAGCAGAGGGAGATTCGGGGTCTCAAACCCCTCCGATATAATCCAGCCCTGTCCCCCATCCACTCTTCACATCCAGCTCCGTAGCTAAGCACCCTCTCAGTCATGGAGATTCCATCCCCAACCCCCAAAAATATTAATGGCTACGCTACTGCGTAGAATGATCAGTAACAATAAAAACCAAATGAGTGTCTTTTTTTTTTTGTAATGCTTTCCAAGTTCTGAGGGTAATGAATAAACAATTTGATCCCATTCATAAACCCCAGTGCTACATGTAAACAAAAGTTGCTTCTGCACACATATGGAGGGTTTGTCTAGCTTAGGGTGTAAACTACTTTCATGCAAGGTTGTATAACTAAGACTGTTGCATCAGACATTGCCCAGTGGGCATTAGCAACTCTTCGTCCAAACATCCATTCCAGTTTTCTATGTGCCGAAGTGCGGAGGAAGTTATGCAATCAACTCACATCTCAGTGTCCCCGTACTTTGAGGGCAAGCACAATCCACAGCCAGGCACTGCAAGAAAAGGTTTAGTGTAGGAATTGCGTGAGTCGATGCAGTAAAGCTGGGATCGGCAAGCTGATCGCACCATGTCGCAAAGTCCCGCTTTTAAGTCTCACCCGCCTCGATGTCCGCAACAAAAGGCGCAGATTCCCGTCCGACGGACTTTTTCGCAGTCTCCTGCAGTCAGTGAGTAACAAGGGTATGCGAATAGTGGTTAGAATCAGATAGAACTGCGTCGTACTCAACTCTTTCCTGGACGCGCACATGGAACGTCGTTCGCCCGTGATCGACGGGCGTGGAGGCCCACTTCAAAACTTCCGCAGAGCTCCTGCACTCGCTGCTCCATCTCACGGGTAGTTGGAAGACTACAGTTTTCTCTTTCTCTTTCCATGTGACAGCGATTTCTCGGCCGAGCATGAAACACTTGTTGCCGATTGTCGATTTTCCGGACCCGGATAGCAGCAGTGGGTCGGATAACGAAGCCGGATCGTCACGTTTCGGTGCTGACGACCCGTGCTTCGCCACATTAAAAAGCTGCCTAGCCCAATGGCATGTCAGTCATGCCATTGGGCTTGACTTTGATTTGTAGTAGCACAAAACGTTTCTGAGCTAGAACTCTAATTTTTGCTGAAAGCTTTGTTAAAGTGTTAAAAACATTTTGGATATTTCACTTTTCTTTTTTTTTTAAGATATAGCAATATTTTTACCATGTTTAGACCGGATCTTGGAAACAAAAAAGTGTTTGACAAATTAAATGCTGCATTACAATTCAAGTTTCTACTTTGACGTTTGCATCATCCAAAAGCCCATTTATTCACCTTCATTTCTATGTAAGGCATCATATTGTAAACCTAAGAGTTTCTCCAGGAAAAAAAGCATAACATAAAGCCACACAGAGCAGGCATTTTCTTCATGGACAGGAAAGGGTTAACCTTCCTAGCGCAAGGAAAAGCCACATCAAGGCACTGTGCTATTCGATTCAAACCGCTATTCACGATCCCAAGTAAGTAAACAAGACAGAAAAGTTACAACTTGTGCAAGGAGTGGAAAGATGTTTTCTTTCACTGCTTAAAAATATCTACAACATAAGAGATTTGAGGAATTAATTTGAGCTTTCTTGTTCATGACCAAATAAGTCAAGTTTCTTAGAGGCGTAAGAAATGGGATGTTCTCACGAAGTTGAGCTAGCTGCAACACCTCTCTACCCATTCTACTCGCGCACTACTGGTTTGAATGGTAATTATTTGAATACACCTGCGTTTCAAGCCGAGCGCAGTGTTCCTGAGGGCACCAAGACACCAATGTGACGAGATCCCGGTGCAAGCCAATACAACCACTGCGCAAGCACCATAGTGTTAGCCACTTAATAGTAGACCGATAAGTTGAGAAACAACTTATGCGATTCCTCTTCAAAGAGCCAATGCGTCATTGAATCCACGCTGTGTTTGGAGGGGCTGGCCTACCGTCTGGTACAACAGGCAGACGCTCCGCACGGGGCACTGAGTGCACGAGGGACTCCTCGGAGTGCACACCCTCGCTCCCAGCTCCATGACGGCCTGGTTGAAGTCACCAGGCCGAACCGGGCAGACTGCTTCGTTGGCCGCAGCCCTGTAAGGGTAGAAGATCACCAGACGTGCATCTGCAGTCAAACACGGCAGGCCAGAAGCATCTTTGTGACCAGAATGCATCTTTGACTGCAACTGTTCTGAGTCCCATATGGAGCAAAATGGAAGGAGAGGAGGAGACGAGACCTTGGCACTTCTTGTGCAGGGGATGAGTTACGTCGGGGCGCCAAGCTCGGATTGGAAGGATAATAGAAACAAAAGCTAGCTCCCTTTGTGTCTACGCACTGTCTCTCCTCCAATCAGAGTGAACAAACGCATCATTGGTTCCTCGTGCGGAGGGAGCAGTGGCATAAGGGTCTGGCATTCGAATGCCAAACGGCGGTGTTGTCTGCTAGTCATAGCAATGGCTCTCTTACGTTTTCTACGGCTTTTGGAAAAGCACCAGCTCTTTACGAGCAAGGACTTAGCCGGCAAGAAAAGGGTGAGGAAATACCTCGAAGGGCGTGTTGCTTTTGTCGAGTAACAACTACCAGACGCGTTGCAACGAACGAGGATCCCGACGCCAAGACGTCGTCTGCTTCAGACCGAGGAGCAGCTCTGGGGGCGGAGCTTCGTCGCATACACAATCCCTCCCTCGCACCCAGCCTCATCCCTTCCTCTCCCTCAGTTTTGCTCCGTATTCTGGCCGCGTATTAAAAGTAGAGCCGAAGTGGCAACAAATTACATCGTAGCAGCTGGCACGTTGTAGCGAGCCAATTCGGAGAGCAAGCCGTCTGCTTCTTGCGCAGGGCTTGTGGCGACGTCAGAACGACGCCGAGTTCCGATTGGCTTTGATTGAAAGGATGGTGGGTAGACCCCAATGCTAGATGCCTCGAGGCCTACCCACTATTTTTTTCAATCAGAACCAATCAGTGCTTGGCGTTCTGACATCATCGGCACCCCTGTGCAATAAGCAGACGAACTTGCACTCCGCATCGCATCCGCTCGCCTTTTTTGCCGCCAGCACTCGTACGACCAACAGCCACGACCACGACAGCACAACGCACCGGCTACTGCGACTTCGTCTGTTGCCACTTTGGGACCACTTTCGAAGTATGGGCATCAGGAGTGGTATCGGTAAACACACCAATCAAAGGGCAAGGCTGCACGTACCACAGCGCCCGTTCGGACGGCGACGAGCCAAGGGTGGCGCCCAGCAGCCGCATACGAGAGTAGACCCTGGCGACGTTGCCGTCCACGGCTCCGGCAGGGTGCCCAAACGCGATGGAGGCGACCGCTGCTGCGGTGTAGCACCCCACGCCGGGAATTTCGCGGGCCAGGCGCTTGGGGGTGTTGGGGAAGAGGCCTCCGAGGTCTCGCACCACTTTCTGGATTGGGCACGAACGATCGTCGGCGGGAAGGAGTTTCAGTCATCCCACCTTCAGGGCGAGCTACTTACATTCCATAACGCTTCAGAGTCTCCTGAGCCTTGAGCGTGCATATGCAGCCAGAGCACCATGGAAGGCAACAAGCACCGGTAGTATGGATATCAACGGCCAAGCGAGTTTAGGCACTGCAGCCGTGGTCCCGCGGAGTAAAAGCTTATGCTCCGAGGCTTGTACAGCCTGGGTTCAAGAAGACATTCGCAAAACAGGCGGTGCCCTCTACCGACGCCGCAAAGTATTATGGGAATTGTCTGTAGCAACCGACATAGGTGAAAGACTGTTGTACCAGTTTTGTTGCTCGCTCTCTTCAGTGATATGCTGCAGAAGTAGGAGCACACACAACAGATTTATTCCCTCATGCTGGTTTCAACTTAATGGGCACGTTACTGACAGGATTTCTTACTGTCGCCACCGACTGACATGCATTTATTGCTCCAGCTATTAGCAGTTGTAAAACACGGGCACCATGGGCGTGATACAGCGATAAAACTATGTGATACATAATGTGTTGCAACCAGTTTGTTTTCCTTTGTAGCGTTATGTTCATTTTGGGGTGATATGAAACATAAAATGAGATGATCTGTTCATTTGGTAAAAGGATGGGCATTTAACTCTTACCCGCGCTCCCTCGTGAAGACGCCTCGCCCTTTGGTAGTAGCCGAGGCCCGCCCAGACTTGCAGCACCTCTTCGATGCTTGCCCTGGCGAGGTCCTCCACAGTGGGCCATTTCTGCCACAAGTAAAGAGGAAAATATCCTCATACACACGATCTGGTGTAACGGACAACTTCTCGTGAATTCACTGGACCAAAGCATGAACATTCTGTCAAGCGATGATGTTCACGTGGAGTTCAGCAGTCAATTTTAGAGAGCGCCAGAGCGGAGCACGTCACGGATTTTCGCGGAAGTAGTGTACTCCGCCGGTACGTTGTCACCTGCCCCGCTCCACCGCTCTGATTGGCTCACGGGCACCGTGACCTTAGCCCTTTACCAAGTTGCTTTTAAAGTTGACCCTACCTTCATCCAGCGCTTGTAGTACTCGATCACAGTGGTGACCCGTGTTTGCTGCAGCATGATTTCCGAGACCCAGACGGCGTACGCCTTCTGGTTGGGATCGCCGCCTGCTTTGGCTATGTCCTCCAAGGCAGCTGGCGCTGGTGTTGATCGTACCACCCGAGCAAAGAACCCTCAACTCCGCCACTTCAAGGACGGAGAAGTTGTGGAACGGGCAGCTTGTGGGGATGTCGGGTGTCTCAGGATCGTTCGTAGAACGGACAGTGACACTCTTCTGTTCGCTACTATCTCTTTTTCGTTTACCCGTTTTGTTTCTGTCCCCTACGGGTAAACAGAAAAGGCTCCGTTAGAAAGTTTCTGACGTCGACGAGGAACTTTTGAAGCCCAGTTGGCCCAGTGATCCGAGGATAATGGGTCGAGAACACCTACCTGTCTCCTTTCTGTGTCGCGTGTTTCTACGACGCTTCGGGTTTGGAGTCATGCTCGAGCAACAAGCTGCTAAACAGCACAGAAATGATACGGACTGTCGTCTAAATAAATTAGGTACAATCATAAACCCAAAATATTCCAAAGATTCGCACCAACAGCGAGGTCAAACATTACCCGATTACCCGCCAAACCATGAGACGACGAGTTCAAATCAGCCGCCATTTGTGACCTAGCGACCTAGCTTTGGGCACAACAAGAAAGACCCTGAGATAAGAGATCGCTCTATAATATTCACAGTCAAACTGGGACAAATATTAAAAACGTTAACAGACGTTTCGTGCAACTGTCATTTCAGTTTTTTGTTTTGTTTTATGAGACAACTGTTTTCGAGAGTACGTAAGTGTATCATTTCGGATGGGGATTCTCCCGCGACTCTGCACAAGTAGCACTACAGTGCGCCACAATAACAGTTAAATCGCTCAGTAGGCCTCCACGATTTTTTCCTTTGTTATGAAGTCGACATGAACGCAAGGTCCCAAGTTTTTGAACTAGTAAGTGACCCCGGGATCGTGATCTGGTCGCAGAGTGGGGCAGGGAAGCGCAAATCAGCTGATCTCGCTTTGTTGGTCGTGGCTTCCTCCGACCAAAAATTTCTTCACTCCCCGGGTCGGCGATCTCTTCGAACGTTCCACGCCTTTGTCCTCTTCGTATCTGGGCCACTACGGTATTCTCGAGTTTGGGGCGTGTTTCGACTAGGTCGAAATATGCTTCCCTGAGCGTTGCGTCATTCTGTTCTGCGAACAGTTACGACACCGTGACACAGTTGCTGTGACGCGTCTGGTGTTCTTGAACTGCAGCGCGCCGCTTCACACATACGGCGTCACCGAAGTCAAACATAATCGCTCGCATCTTTTTTTGTTTGTTTCTGCAGTCTTTGGAAGGCCGTCAAGTTCACGAAGCGGTATCGGGAATCTTTCACACGCTGCTGTTCCATCGGACCTTAGGCAAGGTGAGCGCAACAAACAATCCTTTCACTATCGGCGCGATCGGTTTATCTCGTCAAGCGCAAACCTTGACCTCGGCTCCTTTTCGTTCTTTCTTTATATATATATATTTGTGTTTTTCTTCCTTTTTCTTTTTTTCCAGTTTCACTACAAACGGGAAGGCAGCTATTCCGTCGGGACGATCGGGTTTGAAGACGTAACCTGTGACTTCGTCGACTTTACATACGTGAGTGTCGGTTCGTATTTTATCCTTATAATAAAAACAAATGATGTCCAGTGAATCCTGCGCAAAATGGAGCTCCAAAACCACCGAGGTAGAAGTTGTAAGGAAGTCGGAATGTCTATACTCCGTTTCACCTTGCGATGGACTGCAGCATATGCTACGGTTTATCCCAGCCAATCCAGTACTGTGAGCGCACCACGTGACTGCGCTCGTAGCCTGGCCGCCTGGCCTCTCCTGAAGATGCTGGATTGACTTCAATGGGATTGGATTGGCTTCGATAATTCGTGGCATGTTCTGTGGGCCTCTATGGGTGTAATGATGTATGGTTGTCAGAAGAAAGAAATGACTAATGGCAAATTCGGGTGGTCAGTCGCCGGCGAACCCTTGCCAGCGGCACCAGCAACCGAAACCGTGCCAGCGGCGTACCACGTGACCCTCTCCACCTGAACACGAGGCGCCGGCAACTGGCGTTTTTGTTTGCCTGGGTGGCGCTTGAGCATTGTCAGCTTCAATTATTTTATGGTACAGTAGGAATGATGTATGCATCAGCAACATATATTCAAACTCTGAGATGTACACAAGTGGCTTTGCAATATTTGTTTTTTATTTTTTTATTTTACTATTGACATTACCACAGTCTGCTACAGCTTACAGGATCTTAAATTATAAACTTAATAGGAGGGCAGATGAATAAATATGTGTTGTGCACATGCGTCAAATTTTAATGCATTTTGTTTGGATTTTCGAAGAGTTGTCGCCATTTTACGAGGCTTCCAGAAGGTTACCAGCATCGCTGTTTTTACTCTATTTTCTTGCAAAATACTCCAAAAACTGGGAGACGTCATAATTAAAATAAGAGCACCAACTTGACTCAACAGAAAGAACAATTTCATTAGACGTTTCGCCTCCCATGCGGGAGGCATCTTCAGTAGTTACTAAGCAAATGCAAGGTTCAACCTCAAGTCACCGCTATTTATCAGTAATGTCCGTATAAGCTTCGTGGAGAGGGCCGCGGTTTTTGTTACATACGGATGTGTCCCTGCGGACAAACCACGATTCTAGGAGTTTCCGGGGCCCCCATCTGTCCTCCCTCGCCAAGGTTGTCGCGGCAGCAAAGTCAAAAGAATGCCCCATTGTCCACGTATGGTCCACAAGTTCAGTCGCGTCGCGTGGGATGCGATACGTGACGTCACGGTTGTGTTCTTTGAGTCTGGTCTCTCTCCTCCGTCTTGTTATTACCTTTTTATGAATGCTCACTCGCTTTCATTGTGCCCACCCCTTTGAAATTGTAATGCGCGTTCAAGTATCAAGCTGCAACACTATCAATACTTTCTTTTTTTTTACAGCAATGTCATAACTGTTTCAAAGCAAACTGGCCTTGTGCAAGCTTCCTTTAACGTATTTTATTTTTATCTTTGTTTTTTGTTTCTATCTTTTCTTGAAGCACAAAGGGGTTTCTATCTCAATGGCTTCGTTTTCTACAAACTCGCTATCGTCGAGCATTGTTTCGTTTGGTTCCCTTTTCTGGTTCGGAAATGACAATACTAAATACAGTCTGGCAGACAAGCTGCCCGACCTCTTGGAGCTTGGGCATATATTGTGCCAGTAAATTGCCGGCACACGCCTGAGAAGCACCACCCGAACAACGCGCAAATGCCCTTGCCGAACATATGGCAAAGTATTTTGCCGGGATATGACCACCCGAATTAGCCATGATAGACCTTTCCAAAAAGGACTCCTGGCCAGTTCCATTTTAAGTGTTTGTGCGCATGGCGCGTGATTTGCTCGCTTTCCGAAGAGACTAACATGCGCGTGCTGGGCAGAGGAGATTGCACGCTGGGCTGAGGACTTGATAAATATTGGAATGGTGTATACAATTGACTCACTATATTAAGCGAAGTCAGCTGTGCCTACAGCCTGGACGACACCACATCTCTCTTTGGTTCTGTAGGTGCGTTGCGCTTCGGACGAACTTAACCAGAACCTCAGCAAGGACGTGCTTGCCTTCAGCGAACAGCTCAGGAGTGCTGATGGCCCAAGGCAAGGACAGGTGAGAAAAATAAAAAAATAAACCTCTATCTTAGTCTTCCTTCATTTCCCTTCAGCTTCTTG
The DNA here is from genome assembly GCA_037355805.1 of Ixodes ricinus. Lineage (NCBI taxonomy): Eukaryota > Metazoa > Arthropoda > Arachnida > Ixodida > Ixodidae > Ixodes > Ixodes ricinus. Next base: position 18,436 of record JAZHYW010002597.1, read on the forward strand.
GCAGCAGCGAAGTGTTTTAGTCTGCTCATCTCTTTGTATGTAATGTGAGCTACATGCCGGTCCAGAATGGCACAGAACGCTGTCTCAAGTTACGGCTAATGCTCTTGATTGTCATGAGATGTTCCATTTTCTTGCTAGAGAAGATTCTAAATGTGGTACTTGGGAACATTGTCACCAAGAAGCAGCGGCACAGGTGTCCACATGATCCTCGCTTTCACAGATGTGAATATATTTTTCCCTCGCTAATGTTTTTGTTTGACCAGTATGTGTTATATTAGCCTGGCATGAGCTTCATGTTTGCTTGCAAGATCAGAAGGTGACGAAAACCTCCTGTGTTCCAACTCCCTAAAGTCGGTGGTGCCAATATGCTGCTGTCTGCTGTAGATGTACCAAGACCCCATTTCCTCTCTTGCATGGTGCAGATCTCGCTGGAGTTTTACCAGAAGAAGCGCGGTCACTGGCTCTTGCCGACAGAAAGCATTCCCTGGGAAGTGTGGAACATCAAGGTCAACGTGGTGACGTTGCCAAATGAACATGGTCAGTTCCCAAACAAAAAAGAGCAATGCTTATTTCATATGGTCAACTTCCATCTTGCAAAGGCATAACTCGTCGTGGCCCCGCCCTTTTCCTAGCTAGAAACGAGCCCTAGTTTGACCTCTCTTTTGAAGGCCCGTGATGCATTTGTTTTAGTCTTACAAGTAGCATCAAATGCACCAATCATGGCCTTCTTTATGCTGACAATGCCTGCCTAATCTCTGGCTTCCTCATGCTTCGACGCCTGCTTCACTGCCAGAGGCGCCACCTCCCAGTACAATGAAGACAATGCTTTTCCGCTGCGCACTGCTACTACCGCAATGTACGTAAATCAGATTCTTTTGGAACGGATATTCCATAGTGGGTGATCAGCAACAAGTTAATAAATCTTGGGGACGGTACATATGACCCAACTTTCACTACATCGAAACAGCGAGTACTGAGAGCTTTTATGGCCAAGGCCAAGGACCAGGCGAAGAGCAGAAGGCGAAGAGGGATTGCAATGGCCAGGGTCCTGTTACAACCGCTGCGTAGTCCACTGAGCAGTGTTAAAGGTGTTAGCAAACGACATACTCTGCCTGTTGTCGTGTGCCCATCACTACCCGAGGTACGCCAGGTCAGCCAGTCAAGCAGCGCTGAAGGAGGCTGTGGAAGCATACATGGGCTGATCCAACTTGGATGATTGGGAGGCCCGAACAAAACTGGGCTTTGAGTGAAGCCTCAGCAGAATGCTACGGCTTCACTTAAATGGACATTAAAGAAGGCTTGTCTGGACAGGTCTTCCTTAATATCCATCGTAAAAAAGTGCCTACTGCTTACACTTGAGCTGCAGGAGGTAAAATGAGGGACGCAGTCTTTCCTGAAAATGAGCTTCAGCCACATTTCATGGTCTCGGGTGTTACTTGGGTCTCGGGAAATGACAGCCCCTGCATCTTGTTTTGCGAATCTGGGGCTATGCGCGAGGCCCATATTCCATGCAGCCCTTACAAGCAAATGGCGGCACGGCACGGAAATGAACGGCCTTTGGAAGTAAACGGTGGTGCATGGCTCACATGTTTGCGCTACAATAGTTCCAAAGCAATGAACTGGAGGCGTCTTGACTGGCTTCTTGAGAGCGCGGCTGGTGGCCAGAACGGGTAACTTCGGGAGGGCCTAACCTCCAAATGATTAAGCACAAGCTTTGCAGCAGGGTTTCCTAGGGCATTCGGAGATTCGAGCGTGAGATCGGGTCCAATGATTGCGACCGCGGGCCGTCTCAGAGTTCTGAAAATCCCGCTTAAAGGGCAACTTCGGTCAGTTACGAAAATTCTGGGATTACGGGGGATTATCATGTCAAAACTACTAATAAATGGTTCTTTGTCATTCACTTTCCAAAAAGCTAAATAGTTTTCTTGCAAACCTCGTTGAAACGAAAATCACAAAGCAAAACCGAAACCTTGCCCGCGACAGGCAGCATGGCCCTGTTCGTCCAATATCGGACATCATATGGTCAAAGACATCGGCCATGTCATCAGTGAATGACTGCGCTTCTTTGCGCGTCGCCTGCTAGATGAGGCGGATTTCGGTGACCGTGGCGCCACTCCGACTTCGTTGGCCAGTTTAATAGACTTTTAGGCGGAATTGCATCGTAATATTTTACGTGTAGCCTTTTCGGATGCCACGACACAGGACCGCATTGTTTTCTCAACATCGAAATTTGGCCAAGTACTTGTAAGAAGCGTGAATTTTATCAAGGGGCTTTAGTTTCTCTAGAACAGTGAAAAGGTTAGCTTACTTGTTATAAGCGAAACTTGATGGCAACTTGCGCCGCCAATCCTCAAGTACCATTTCTAACGGGGTCCAGATGCAGCCTGTTGTCATGACCCCTTTCATCAGCATGTCGTCTGCTTCTAATGCTGCTGCAATATTGTTCCCTCTGATGCCCGGCCGCGCTGCCCTTGCAGAGCGCCAGAAGTACCGTGAAAGCCTGGGTGACATGCTGGCCGAGAAGGTGATGGCGGTGGCGGCGTCCATCAACCGGCACGAGTACGTCCCCAAGATGCCCAGCCAGCCAGACCTGGACCTGGTCTTCGACACAAGCTACGAGGACGTCCAGCCGTACAACTTCAAGGTAGCTCCCGGCACTTGCTTCTCATCTCTAGCGCTTGCCGTAGAGGTCGACAAGGCTTTAGGCGGTCCGCTGAGATCCGTCTCTTGGAGTGCCGCACTTATCCTTTGCTGCTAAGAGTTCACTTCTAATCAGTGTAGCACTAAGTGTTCACTGCTAGTCCTTTATTGCCAAGTGTCCACTGCTGGTCCTTTAGCGCTAAGCATTCACTGCAAATTTTTTAGTACTAGTACGTGTTTCCTGCCGATTTTTTTGTTCTAAGTGTTTCCTGTTGATTCTTTAGTTCTAAGTCTCCACCAGAGTGTCGAACCGGAACCGAACCGAACCGAAAACCGGAACTGAACCGTTATTTTTAGCCGAACCGGAACTGAACCGAACCGAAATCTTTGCCGCCATTTTGGAACTGAACCGGAACTGAACCGGAAAAAAATATAACGGTAACCGGTTCAAAACGGTTCACGGTATTTTTTTTACAGACCGCATGTTTGAGAAATAAAAATGGGCAGCTCTATTTCTATGTATTGATCAAATTGTCAAATACCGAATTGCAATGTTTAAAAAATTGTGGCTTTTTGCGGTGCTTTTGGATTGGTGCTGTGATAAATCATGTGTCACGTGGTCACGCGACATCAAGGTGCTCAAGACTTGCTGTCAAGTAACGTCACGTCACGTGGCCCCGCGGCATAGTCACGTGACTCTCTGCGTCCAGTTGATTTAAAGGGATACTGAACCAAGGAATTTAGTGTCCATAATAAGTGGTGCACGTTCTTTCCACGAGCCAGCAGCCGCCGGTGTCCGCGAGCACACGCAACGAAAATGACGTCAAAGACCTCCATTTGCGCTTAAAAAGCCTCTGACACGCCAAAAAAAATATTTTTTTCATGCTAGGCGTTGAAATGGCATATCAGGACATCACAAAAAAATTGTTTCACTATAGAGTTGCGTAGTTTTTTTTATAAAAAATAGAAATACGAGGCACAATTCAAAGTTCCCGCCGTGCACTGTGACGTAACAGTGTACCGCAAGGTGTCGGGGCGGTCAGAAGGTAGGCACCGCCGGAAGTCACGTGAGTTGTATCCCTCCTCGTGCTTACCGCGAGCGCGTGTAATATTTTTTTTAAATATTTTTGTTATTCTCCGCATCTCCACGAGCGATCGAAGCAGACAAGGTTTATTTTATTTGCCTTTCATCGCTTAATGTTGCTGTAAAGGTAGAAGAAGCGGAGTCAGTGAATTGACGTGATCAACTACAACGCCTAGAAGGTGCTGTGTGAGGGACTGTCCCGGTATTTCAGCAACTGAACAAGAGATCACACTGCATGCATTTCCGAGAGACATACATCGGCCGCATGGGCACCTAGTAAACAAGTTCTACCCATGTTATAGACAAAATACATACTTTGTGCTCGACGTTTACTTGTACTTTGTACACAAACCAGTTCGTATTCTTTAGACGGCAGGCATCTTTAGCCTGGAGAGTATCCGATGATTCAACGACCTCGGTGTCTGAACCTTCAGCAATGCGATCGGGCGTGTCGTATGCTAGCAATCCTAATTTCTGCGAGCGTTCTGAAATTTTTTTTTAAAACTTGATAGCTTGTTTTGCGCTTAGTATAGCTCTGTATGATCGGACTGATGGCATGCACTCGTACACTGGCTTGTACTCGCAACGCTTTCATCATTGACCTCCATCACGTCGATCCACTGACTCTTCGTCCTCAAATTTTACAGCACGCAAACTAACCAACGGTTCAGCGGTAAAGAGCTAGCGGAACTGAAACTTCGTTTTCTACAATCGCTCGTACGAAAAGCAGAATAAAACAAAAAATCTTAGGCACGGTCGCGGAGAGCACGAGGAGTGAAACTCACGTGACTTCCGGTGAACTCACTTTTAGTGACGTAGGTCGATGCCTCCCTTCTGACCGCCCCGACACCTTGCGGTACACTGTTACGTCACAGTGCACGGCGGGAACTTTGAATTGGGACTCGTATTTCTATTTTTTATAAAAAAAAGCTACGCAACTCTATAGTGAAACAATTTTTTGTGATGTCCTGGTATGCCATTTCAACGCCTAGCACGAAAAAAATAATTATTTTTTTGGCGTGTCAGAGGCCCTTTAAAGGGGTTATGACACGGAAATTAAACGGATAGATTATTCTTGAAATGGAATGCTCATATGCTACTTAGCATATACACCAAGTTACGCGATTTTTAGAGCTCTGGTAATTGCAATATTCAATTTACGAATTTTTATCATTTTCATCTGGCGACCAGGCAACACTGCCCAAGTTAGTCACACCATGGTGTCCATAAACCACGTGACCATGAACACTCTCTCATTCTAGGCGCCCCCATGATCGCCCAACCTCTCCTCGCCGCGGTACGAACAAAACCGCTCACGCAGCTCGGTAACCCGAAAGCTATTCTCGCTCTCGCCCCCAGCCCGTTGACCTTTATTCAACCCTGCATGCGCCTGCGAGATATCCCCGAACGACGGTGACCACGGCGAGTTCGTCCGTAACTCGTCGTCGCTGGAGCTGGTCGCCAGCGGGGCGCAGTCAAATGAACAGCTTCCAACATCTCTTGATAAGTTGATTGATAGCAATCACTCATCGCTGCTGCGATCAATGTCGAACACTTTGACAAGGCGAGCGATGCCGTATACGTAATCGTCACGGACCGCATGCTCGAAACGTGGAAGGTAAACGAGGAAGCTGAGGCTCGAGACGCCAAGAGAGCCAAGTCTGTGAGTGCGTGCAAGGGGACGCCGCGCTGGAGGCTGGCTACGTCACCAGCCGCCAGCTCCGCCCGGATCTGCCCCTCCGAGGGACCCGCATATAAATCGATTTATCCACGAAACTATCGTGCCGTTTTCAAAACAAATTGAGCAGGATTATAGGAACATACAATGGGTCCTAGCAGTATAGTTATCTCATATTTTATTTGTGGCGTGTCATAAC
>JAZHYW010002598.1:0-24870 GCA_037355805.1 Ixodes ricinus
TATGTCCATGTCCACGTGGGTCCGGAGAGCCACTCACACGCTCTGTTGGCTGTCGGTCAATCGCTCAAGGCCTCCTCCGTTCTTCAAGTCCCGAAAGCGGGAAATGGAATGACACGAAGGTGTCATTCTCTTTCCCAGCAGGAAGCGAAACGCAGGCTTCGACGCAGGAATCTCCCAAATCCACCCGAAGCCGGACCTCTTTGGCCTTCTAGCCGAGGCGACGGCGGTAGCGAGGTCAACGAGCCGCGCGAGAAAACCAGTGGCAGGTGGCGTGTGACGTGGAATCTGAGTAGCGCCGACGTCAAAGAAAAGTGGAGGACAGCGGCATTTTTTGACTAAGGAATTTATGACTGGGCACTTAAAAAACAAAAAAAATTAAAATTTAATATTTTTTTAAGTTCTAGGAAGTAAAGTAACGTAACGTAATTTCGTTACACGTTACTCAAAATAAGTAACGTAAGTACGTTACCCGTTACTTCTTTGGAAAAAGTAACGAGTACGTTACAACGTTACCAAAAAAAGGAACGCGTTACCGGTAACGCCGTTACTTGTAACGCGTTACCGCCAACACTGCCCATAGGGAATGCACGGGAAGCACCGCAATAGTAGACTGGTTGCTGTCTGCTTCAATTTGCGTCACGGAAGTCGCATTGACACTAGCGGCAGTTGAACCTCTAGCGTACATTATACAGGGTGTCTCAGCGAACTATTATTTTGAAATTCCCTGACTTTTCCAGGTTTTCCCTGGACAATTTTAGGTGAAATTCCCTGACCACTGTAGAGGCGGTTAAGTACATAAGACCATTACAACACAAGGCATTGAGCATTGAGTACTGTGAGGATCATTTTGCACGGGCTTTATCCAACTTGCATTTTCCGAAGTATTCGGGTTCGTCCCACACCTCGGAGAAACGAGCACTTTCTTGCCGCCCACATCGTCAGCGATGAGACCACTTCCGGAAACACGATGAGAACACGACGCTCAACCACACACGTCAATAACCGAAGACCGCAACATGGCCGCAGTGGCCGCCATATGCACACTTCCGGCTTAAGGTTTTGGGATTAAATTACAGTCTGCAACTTTCCCATTTGTTACTCATTTTAGTGAAAGCTCTACCCGAATCTAGCTATAGTGTCGCGCCCTCAATCCAATCCCAAGGCTTGGACTGAATTTGTCGGCTGTTCCCTTTTGCATCTTGTAGCATACTCTTTCATCGGGTGAGCAGAGCCCGCGCTCCGCTCTCTAAGTAGACTTTATTGCCAATTTTTCGGGCCCCCAACCCGTGGAGCCTTTGCTCCCGGGAACTCGATGGCGTTTCCGGCTCATTTTCCCTGACAGCCGCTCCCTTTTTTGACAATATCCCTGACAATTCCCCGATTTTTCCCGGCAATTAAAATTTCCCTGACAATTCCCGGGTTTTTCCCGGTCGCTAGACACCCCGTTATAATAACTCTATGGCCTGGAGCCACCATGCGACATCATTGGCGAGCTTGAGCAACAAAACGTCACAAAAAATACCTGTGTAAGGTTGGTGATATACTGTACTTTATTTTTTGTTCCAATAATCAAAATAAAATATAGTGAGGAATTTACTGGCGTTCTAGAACTGCACAGGCTCTGCCACATGATTGCTGATAAGTTTTGGTTTTAAAGGGCTAGGGAAACAAAATTCCAGCGCTCATTTTCTAGCTTGAATGTGTCGTATGTTGCACCACCTCAAAAACGCCAGTCTTCCGTTGAAAGGCACAAGAAAACTAATTTTAAAGCTAAATAAACGATCTTTCAATGTGCACCTGGCATGCATGCGGGGCCTATTTGGGAGGTGATCTAGCAACGCTGTGGAACTTGTTACGTAGTCGTGACGTAGCAGATTCCTTCGAGCAGCGCTGCTCTTTGGCATTTTAACATTTTCCTTCTTAGCTTTGAACCAAACAGTCCAAGAACACGGAAAGGGTGGACTCCCCTCTTTCTCGGACCCTCGTTTGTGCAGCCGGATGCAGCCATTCTCCCCTAGAAGATTAGCCAGTCGCTCAAAACTCGGACAAAAGTTACTTTCCCCACCGCGTTCAGCCCTAAGCTGACAGTGCTGTGGAAGCTACTTGCTCCTTGGGCCAGCTAAAGGGCCAGCCACACGCTCGTCACCCCACGGGCACTTCGAACGGCTCGGTTGTAACGCGCTGACGCTATTGACGCCACCACAACGCTGACAACGCCACCAAGGGCAAAGCTCATAAACCCGCCAGCCTTGCTACGTCACGAATGCGGGGAATCTTTTCTTTCTGTTTTTGTTTGCGCCGGATCATAGAGTAATATAGTAAACGTAAAGAGAGGACACAGAAGCCGATTCGCGGCCCAGATAGTGCGTTTAATGCCCTCCGCTACGTGGCGCTTTTCTGTAATTTGGTTAATACTAATTAAAGCTCTTTCTCCGAGAAGTATTTATTTTTTAAATTGTTATGCTTTAGAATTATTTAAAGTACTCAAAACGACTAAAGAGTGTTAATCAAATACGTCACAAAAACCACGTGATGAATGGCGCCTGCCATGGCCTGCCTGCCTGCACGCCGTCGCCTCTGCATCATTCAGCATGGCCTCTGCTCGTCCGTGCGTCGTTCGTCCGTGCCGTGCGTGCCGTCCGTCTGTGCTTTCTGCTGCATCATGTTCGGTCGACTTTGCATCAATCAAGGTGACGCATGACCGCCCGCGTGCTCGCATGCTCGGCGTGAATTCGTGGAGCCGATCGGTTTGAGTTTCTCGCGCTGCTGTTTCCGCCGGGCTGTCGGGCTGCACTTGATCGTGTGTGCACCTTTATTTTCTATGAGATTGTTTTAAAAAAGAACTTAACTCACGACTCTGCACACGACATTGTCCATGGATTTACAAATGACGGTGTTGAACGAATCTCTAACATTGCAGATAGAGCCTTGGTTGTTGTGCTCTCTGGAATTTCCAGGAGGTGGGGTGGACTTAGCCCCTTGCAAACACTGTTAAGCACACTCCAACAACGTCTTTTGTTAAACGCAGTCTCCTCAGTTCTCTCATTCGGGAGCTTAAGACTGTTGGCTTCACAGTAAAGGCTGTGGTCTGTGATTAGGGGGCTTCAGACGTAAGCTTGGCCAACCAACGGTATGTGTGTTGATATGCCATTTTTTGAAGTTGACAACGAGTATGTTTACTTTATCTTTGATGTTCCGCACCTCCCCAAAACAACCAAGAGAAATCTCCAAGCACACAAACTTTGCAGTGGAAATGAGGTCATCGAGTGGTCCCATATTGTGGAACTTTATCGTTCTACCCATGAGATGAGCTTGCGATTGGCTCCGAAACTTACTGAGAGAGACATTTTTCAAAAACCTTTCAGTAACATGGAAGTAAATCGTGCCGCACAGGTACTGAGTGCCTCACTCTTTCTTGCAATCCTATCCCTTGTTTACGCCAAGGAGCTTCCTGAGGCAGCCATGACTACAGCTTATTTCTGTGATAGGATGTACATACTTTTTAATTGTGTAAATAGCTCATCGTTCAAGAAGACAGGGCAGTTGTTGCGTCATGCCATTCTGAAGGGAGAATCTGAAATACTCGATTATCTTCACTAGCAACTCGGATGGATTTCAGCATGGCAGTTCCAAAGTAGGAGGCAGCCGCAAGCCATCATAGGGTGGCAAGTTACTATAAAAAGTGTCCTCATGCTCTGGGATGAGCTTTCAAACAGCCATGACTTAAAGTTCTTACTTACACGACGCCTGTAGCAAGACCCACTTGAGAAACTTTTTGGGGCTATATACGACAAATGCTGGGCTGCAACACAAACCCAAATGTGCATCAGTTCACCTTAGGACTAAAACACATAGGGATAAAGAAACTGTTCAAACTGTCGAACAAAGGAAACGTAGAGGATGACAAGGCTGACCTCCTCAAGGAGTTGCCAATATCTTCGCACCATGAAAGTTCAATTTCAGACAATGTGGAATGTCTTCCAATTGATAACTTCCCGCCACTAGAGGATATTTCTGAGCTGGCATCAGACATCAGGTCTAACGTAATTGATGACTCGTCCACGTATTACGTTTGGGGCTATTTGATCAAGCTTGTGCTTGAACAGACAACCCACAGCTGTGGCTGTTCTCAGCTGCTGTGGGATGAGTCTGATAACTTGACCAGGCCTCACCAGTACTTTCTTGTGCTTAGCATACCACGTGCCAGGAAAACTCTTTGGGAACTTAGTACTAGTACCATCACAGGCTGGCTTTAATTTTATTCAGCAACTAGAAAATCACTTTTTTCCCATAATAGAGCGTGTGGCACATGTTCGAGGAGTGTATGCCACCTTGTATCGCACACTTTCAGGTCTGGGTGGTTTTAGCCTTTGCTCAGAGGAGTGGCATAAAAGGTTTTTAAAAATGTTTTACAGAATACGCTTGTGTTGGCATGTTCGATTACTTAATCGGAATTTGGACAAAGTTCGGTTGCACTCTTCAGTGGCTGGTAAGCAACTAGACAGGTTTGACTGTTAATAGTGTATTAACAGAGACGGTTGCCAAACCAAAAACAGAAAGTGCTTATTAATCGGGCGGTGCTGCTTGCACTCCGAACATTTGTTTCTCCTTTTCCCAGCAAATGTGTGTCACGGCTTCCTAACAAAAATATTTATTCACTTCCTACAGAATTTCTATAAAAATAGTGTATATAGAGGCTAAAAATATTCGAAAGAAAATCTATCCACTTTTGCATCCACTGGCCATAGTTTTTTAGCCGCTTTTTCTGAAGCCATACTTCTTTCCTGAACAATTTCGGGGAATGTTTAAGGACGTTGAATCTTGTCAGATTTCGAATAGAGCTCTCATTGTTTGGTAATAGCTTGCCCGCAGTGAGTTTGAGGCTATGCCAATTGGTGTTTTTTTATATTAGCCTGAAATTAGGAATTTGTACTATCCGGTGTGTGCTTCGCACTCTTATTATACTCTTATGACTGGTAATGATAGCGATGTCTTATTTATTTGTGCACTTACTTCCCGTGCTCGAGTCGGCGTGAAAGTGACTGGATCATTCAGCATGTTCTCTGTGGAAAGTTTTTGTTAACTTGGTTCCGCTAAGAATCTATTACGAAGTGCACGATATGCCGAACTCCTTCATATTAATTTATTTTTGTGAGTATCTGTTTCGTATAAAACATACAGAGCTTCTGAAGTAAATCATGTATACATGAATGTGGTCCAATAAAATGTTTTCGAACCACTTACTGTTGTTGACCCCAAAATGCTCCACCAGCCAGGAGTCAATGTGGCGATTGTGTAACTTCAATGTTTTTCAATAGGAAAATAACAAGAAATGCACCTCTGTTTTGTGAAGTTGAAATATTGTTTGACACATTTTGCACGGATTCTGTCGTAAAAATTAAAATAAAAGTGCATCAATCTTAGAAATAAAACACACAAAAAAAAAACAAACAGCGGCTTCGGGAGTCGAGGAGCTCCCGAGAGCCGAGCGAGGCGGGGAGGAAAGAAAGAGAGAAGGGTACCGGAGAACCGGAACAGAAACGCCCAAACCGTAACCGAAACTAACTTCGACCGGAACCGGAATCAGATTATGCTTAATGCCGCCCGCTAGGAGCGCTACCTGTCACTCGTCTATCTGGGCCGCTGGGGCCTATGGCAGTGTCCGCTCTTTACCTTGTGTATATTACTCTATGGCCGGATATCCCATGACGCATCGCGCCCTCCGTTCGCTTCTCTTCGAGCGCTCGCTCGAGTGCACCGTTTGGAACGAAAAATATAGCCAGTCGTTCAAAATACAAACGTGCGATTATCATTTACGGTTATTATCCGTCATGCTTAACTCATTTCCGAACGAAATTTGAATATTTCAATTTTTGTTTCCGTACCCCATAAACACATCCAAGATTTCTGTCGTCCGGCAACCATCGCAACGTCGGCTCCTGTCGTGTGCTGGTCGCTGCGCATTTTCTGTGCGCGGAAGGTTTAGGTTGTGGTGTGTGCTCGGCGTCTTTGACGTGTGTTGTGTGCGCGCCAGTGTTGCCACAGCTCCCCAGAAAATAGTAGTAGATTTCAGCTTGAAAAATCAGCAAAAATCTGTAGATTTCTAAATTTCGGTAGTCTCTTTTTTCTATTACCTTGTTTGTGTTGTACGGTTACGGCATTGATTATTTGCACAGCACATATAAGAAATGGCACAAAAAACAAAAGGAAGTAGTGAAAAAAGTAGAAACTGTATGCAAAGCAAATTTCCCAAGACCTCTTCCTGCAATATCCGGAAGTCAGCTACCGCTCGACTATAATACAGGATTACCAGAAATCGCTTAGTCTTTATCGCTTAGTGGTCTGCTCAATCAAGTAATTTCACGCTTGTTCTCTGAGTGTAAAATCTGTTGACGGAATTTTCCTTCAAAGTCCCCATATCCCGAGGTGTTTAAAGGGAAGGGCCCTTCATTGATTTTTTGACTGGTCAAAAACTTGCGCTAGACTGACCTCAGGCAATGTAATAACACAACAGAAAAAACGTGTAGCAAACTTCGCTCATTTCGGATGTTGTAAGCAAATTAAAATTGCTCAAACCGCGATGCATACGGCACGGCACAAAATGCGCGAAGCGAGGTGCGCCCGGTCAAGATGGCCGACCGTGGCGTTGTTCTGTAGTGATTCTAGCTTGCGAAGTTTTCCTCCCCTTTCCCCATTTTGTACGCAATCCACCCGCGTTTAGTTTAACTATCCCCTGCATTGCGTTGTCACCTGCAAGCGTACACTATTGGTTCTCACTTTTCCCCCTCATTTCCTTTTACAACACCTACACACATACACATGAAATGACTCGCCGAAGTGCGCCGAAAATACTCGAGGGCGCGCCTTGGAGCCAATAGTAGTAGTTTTGGACCATGTGTAGGCAAAAGGAGAAAAAACAGTAGATTCTGTGGTATTATCACTGAATCAGCAGAATTCTGAAAAAATCAGTAGATATACTGATAAATCAGTAGGAGTGGCAACACTGGTGCGCGCTCCAGCACTCGCCACGCCGACCGTGTGCGTTGTGCGACAGTGCAGCACAAGCTACGATAAAGCGAACGACATTTGGTTTCCTCAGTTGCCAGACGATCCACAAGGAAGAGCGGCCTGGCTTCGAGACATTGACCGCGATGGCCGGGACGACATCGGCAGGAGCCAGGGTAACGTGCGTTCCGAACACTTTCTAACGAGGGACTATGACATGAACATCGAAGTGCGGCGAAGCCTTGGTCAGAACACGAAACGGGAACGTTTCGTCGAACCCCGCGCACCTTGCTGCAGAGAGCACGCCCCATCTTCACTGTCGGTGTCGCCGTCGGATGGTGACCGGCCTCGTATCCTCGTCGGAGGGAATGTCCGTATAAGGCGCCAAGCTGAAAAGTCGGCTGCGCTCGATTAAGCGACGCTGGAGCTCGGGGAGGTCCAACCGATCGGGCATCTTACATGCGAGGAAAGTTTCTGGCCGCCTTTGCCTTGTGCGCGTGACGTCAAAAAACAAAGCTTTCCGATTGGCTGTCTTGATGTGACGTAGCCGCAGAACTGAGAGGGAAGCTCTCCGGGAAACCGAAATTGTCGTTTTACGCTAATTAATGAAAGCGGACGACGAAACGAATGCGCGTGGGTTACATAATAGAGGCCCGGTAATCTAAATAAGCACATATAGCGCAGAATTTTCAGACGTTTCACGTTAAGGCGCTGTTTTATAGCACGCCGGCCCTCCTATCTGCACGATGTAATAAAGCTTTACCCAGATCTGGTGGTCTGGGTAAATATACGCGGAACTCTTTATAATGAAGCCCCTAAGCAGCACCTTACACAACAGGGGGTTCGCTGGCTGAGGTGGTTAGCGCGTGGCAGCTCGGAGTGGAACAAAAGCTGGCGCTGCAAATCCACGGATCCTGGAATCAATCCCTACTCCTGGCCGGTTCGATCTGGATGAGCATCGTACAGGCGTGTGGTCGTGTACCACTACTGCGTGATGCACGTTAAGTGTAAACCGCATGTAAGCGATTTGGCGAGCGACGAGACAAGCGACGACGACGGTCCGTTGTCGCTCGGTCAGTCGCGCGACGAGGCAACCCGCATGGAAGCGGCGGGAGCAAGCAACCAAGGCGATGAGCGATGTCTTCTAGAAATCCAAAACCGAGCGACCCGACCAGCGACAGTGAGAAATTTCCGTCGCTCGTAGCTGACTCTCCTCGCTTGTCGTCGTCGCTCGCTAAATCACCTCCATGCGGTTCAGCGACCCCAGGTTAGCGATCGTACTGGACTGGCTATTTCTCATCTACAGCGTAAACCAGTGCCACCATACCTCTAAAAGCCGTCCAAAAGCGAACGTGAGAAAAAATAAATAAAAGAAAATAGAATGTTCCCACTACGAGTTTTAGATATCTGCGATGCGTAGCTTATGCGGCATAAAAACATTGTTTAATTTTCTCGGTCAGACCCTGTAATTCTGGAGCTCGCTGAATGAAAGCTCGCGCTGCAAAACCCAGGGATCCTGGGTTCAATCCGAACCCCTGGCCGTTTCAATCTGGATCAGCATCGTGCCGGCGTACGGTCGTGTATTACATACTACTGCGTGAGGCACATTAAATACCCCGGGTTAGCGATCGCACCGGCATTGGCTATTTCCCATCTACAGCGTAATCCAGTGCCACCATACTGCAAAGGCAGACCATACCAACTTACGCGCAAACGTGAAAAAACAAAAACAAAAAGTTTACACACTGAGTTTAGGTTTCAGCGATGCGCAGTTTTATTTTCTAGCTCGACACTACTACTGGCGTTCTCAGTGCCATACTGTTATTAGAACCCTAACCAACAGTATTTGTTACGTATCGAAACAATGTTCCTCATTTCGTTGGTGTCCCAGCCAGAGTGTCGAACCGGAACCGAACCGAACCGAAAACCGGAACTGAACCGTTATTTTTAGCCGAACCGGAACTGAACCGAACCGAAATCTTTGCCGCCATTTTGGAACTGAACCGGAACTGAACCGGAAAAAAATATAACGGTAACCGGTTCAAAACGGTTCACGGTATTTTTTTTACAGACCGCATGTTTGAGAAATAAAAATGGGCAGCTCTATTTCTATGTATTGATCAAATTGTCAAATACCGAATTGCAATGTTTAAAAAATTGTGGCTTTTTGCGGTGCTTTTGGATTGGTGCTGTGATAAATCATGTGTCACGTGGTCACGCGACATCAAGGTGCTCAAGACTTGCTGTCAAGTAACGTCACGTCACGTGGCCCCGCGGCATAGTCACGTGACTCTCTGCGTCCAGTTGATTTAAAGGGATACTGAACCAAGGAATTTAGTGTCCATAATAAGTGGTGCACGTTCTTTCCACGAGCCAGCAGCCGCCGGTGTCCGCGAGCACACGCAACGAAAATGACGTCAAAGACCTCCATTTGCGCTTAAAAAGCCTCTGACACGCCAAAAAAATATTTTTTTCATGCTAGGCGTTGAAATGGCATATCAGGACATCACAAAAAAATTGTTTCACTATAGAGTTGCGTAGTTTTTTTATAAAAAATAGAAATACGAGGCACAATTCAAAGTTCCCGCCGTGCACTGTGACGTAACAGTGTACCGCAAGGTGTCGGGGCGGTCAGAAGGTAGGCACCGCCGGAAGTCACGTGAGTTGTATCCCTCCTCGTGCTTACCGCGAGCGCGTGTAATATTTTTTTTAATATTTTTGTTATTCTCCGCATCTCCACGAGCGATCGAAGCAGACAAGGTTTATTTTATTTGCCTTTCATCGCTTAATGTTGCTGTAAAGGTAGAAGAAGCGGAGTCAGTGAATTGACGTGATCAACTACAACGCCTAGAAGGTGCTGTGTGAGGGACTGTCCCGGTATTTCAGCAACTGAACAAGAGATCACACTGCATGCATTTCCGAGAGACATACATCGGCCGCATGGGCACCTAGTAAACAAGTTCTACCCATGTTATAGACAAAATACATACTTTGTGCTCGACGTTTACTTGTACTTTGTACACAAACCAGTTCGTATTCTTTAGACGGCAGGCATCTTTAGCCTGGAGAGTATCCGATGATTCAACGACCTCGGTGTCTGAACCTTCAGCAATGCGATCGGGCGTGTCGTATGCTAGCAATCCTAATTTCTGCGAGCGTTCTGAAATTTTTTTTTAAAACTTGATAGCTTGTTTTGCGCTTAGTATAGCTCTGTATGATCGGACTGATGGCATGCACTCGTACACTGGCTTGTACTCGCAACGCTTTCATCATTGACCTCCATCACGTCGATCCACTGACTCTTCGTCCTCAAATTTTACAGCACGCAAACTAACCAACGGTTCAGCGGTAAAGAGCTAGCGGAACTGAAACTTCGTTTTCTACAATCGCTCGTACGAAAAGCAGAATAAAACAAAAAATCTTAGGCACGGTCGCGGAGAGCACGAGGAGTGAAACTCACGTGACTTCCGGTGAACTCACTTTTAGTGACGTAGGTCGATGCCTCCCTTCTGACCGCCCCGACACCTTGCGGTACACTGTTACGTCACAGTGCACGGCGGGAACTTTGAATTGGGACTCGTATTTCTATTTTTTATAAAAAAAACTACGCAACTCTATAGTGAAACAATTTTTTGTGATGTCCTGGTATGCCATTTCAACGCCTAGCACGAAAAAAATAATTATTTTTTTGGCGTGTCAGAGGCCCTTTAAAGGGGTTATGACACGGAAATTAAACGGATAGATTATTCTTGAAATGGAATGCTCATATGCTACTTAGCATATACACCAAGTTACGCGATTTTTAGAGCTCTGGTAATTGCAATATTCAATTTACGAATTTTTATCATTTTCATCTGGCGACCAGGCAACACTGCCCAAGTTAGTCACACCATGGTGTCCATAAACCACGTGACCATGAACACTCTCTCATTCTAGGCGCCCCCATGATCGCCCAACCTCTCCTCGCCGCGGTACGAACAAAACCGCTCACGCAGCTCGGTAACCCGAAAGCTATTCTCGCTCTCGCCCCCAGCCCGTTGACCTTTATTCAACCCTGCATGCGCCTGCGAGATATCCCCGAACGACGGTGACCACGGCGAGTTCGTCCGTAACTCGTCGTCGCTGGAGCTGGTCGCCAGCGGGGCGCAGTCAAATGAACAGCTTCCAACATCTCTTGATAAGTTGATTGATAGCAATCACTCATCGCTGCTGCGATCAATGTCGAACACTTTGACAAGGCGAGCGATGCCGTATACGTAATCGTCACGGACCGCATGCTCGAAACGTGGAAGGTAAACGAGGAAGCTGAGGCTCGAGACGCCAAGAGAGCCAAGTCTGTGAGTGCGTGCAAGGAGACGCCGCGCTGGAGGCTGGCTACGTCACCAGCCGCCAGCTACGCCCGGATCTGCCCCTCCGAGGGACCCGCATATAAATCGATTTATCCACGAAACTATCGTGCCGTTTTCAAAACAAATTGAGCAGGATTATAGGAACATACAATGGGTCCTAGCAGTATAGTTATCTCATATTTTATTTGTGGCGTGTCATAACCCCTTTAAGAGGTCGGTGAAATGCATGGGCTTCGGGCCGAAGGAGAATAAAGGCAGGCTTTTCATCTAATCTACGTGCTTGTTAGTCCAATTAATCGCTTACCTTTTAAACCAGACCCCACTGTGTAGATGAAAAACTTGTCTTTATTCTCCTTTGGCCCGAAGCCCATACATTTCACTGTCATCTTAAGCGCGAATGGAGGTCTTTGACGTCATTTTTGTTGCGTGTGCTCACGCACACCGGCGGCTGCTGGCTCGTGGAAAGAACGTGCGCCACTTATTATGGACACTAAATAGACCATTTGCTATATTACCCAAGCATCAAGGAGAATGCAGGGATTGGTGTTCCACGCGCCACACGCGCACGCCTTCCCCGTATAAAATATTCGAAGTAACTAACCAAAACAAGGCGTTGACGAACGCGCGTGCAAGATAAAATTTATTTTAGGTTTTTGCTTTAAAAAATTTACTACTGCTGAGGCCAGCACGTGCGGCGCGTGGAACACCAATCCCTGCATTCTCCTTGATGCTTGGGTAATATAGCAATAGGCCTAAATAAACCGATCTTACCAGCCAGCTTGGCTACGCCACCGCTGCCGCAATGCATCGAGGGAACTTTAGTCTTTCTGCACGAGCGACAACCTCGCAGGAGCTCTGCGAGTGCAGAACACGAGGCGTCACGAGCTCTCTCAGGCGTTGCCGCGTGCAACCTCTGAACGAAAGTTATGGCGGCTTCGCGCATGTGCAGAACGCTTGGTGAGATCGGTATATTGAGAACGTTACAAGATTTATTGGCATTGTTGACACTGTGATGTCACATGACATCACGACTCCCCATTGCGAGTCACGTGATACCGTGAAGCACTCGATTGTCATGAGCGCGAGTCGAGTACTAGAGTTCATGACAATCGCATTGCCAAACATGGGTAATGGCTCGTGTTGAATCAAAGATGAGAATAGCCGAAGTCTAACAATGTCTAAATATGCTTTATTCTTTGCCAACCGCATCGCATGACTGTGATGAACACTGACGGTATATAATTAGTGTCAGATCACGTGGCCACTTGTCCTAGTTAGTTGAGGAGGGGAATGCTGCTTCTTTCCTTTGTTTTTCCTTTGTCAGCCATCGAATAAAGAGAAAGACTAATGGACGTTTTTTTTTTTTTTGAAAGCTATTAACGTCAGGGATTAGCTCTTAGCGGTATTTACCGAAAGTTTAAAAATTGTTACACTACTCATTTTACATGTACACATCATAGAGGCACCCAAACATGTTTTCGTTGTTGCTGAATTGTCTCAGAAAGTTTTCCTCGAGAATATGAACATGGAAAGAACTAAATGTGGCTTATTAATCGGACTATAAGTAGAAGTACAAATGTACGAAAGAAATACCAGAAAAGAATTATCCTAGTGGCCTCAGAGGGACTGTCGAACGTTGAGAGCCGCTTTAATTCTGGCAGGAGTGTCGTTATAAAGTTATTACCCAAGCTTTGACCACCACCGTATTTTGTTCTAACCTCACAGTTTTTGTGTGAAAAATAAAATAGATGCACTATTACTGTTCACAATTGACACCAATTTAATTGTCTAATTAACATCCACAAACGGAGGAAGTAGTTTCTCAGGAATGAAGGTGTTCTCTAAAAGAGCGTCGAAACAAGAAAAAAGAGGGAAAGGGGTGGGGGGGGGGGTATAGTTTTAAAACATACTGTGCTCTAAAGATTCCTCTGCTCCGCATCTTCGGCAGAGATCAGAAAGCGTCGTCTAGAAAACTACTTGGTTTGCAAAAATACTTTTGCCAGAAAGCACGTTATCGTTGTGCCAGACGCTCGCGCCGTTCCTCACCACGTTGCAAGAACCAAAAATAATTTGTGTCTCTCAAATACATGGCTTGCACTGAGCGCAAACCTTCTGCAGTGTGTATTTTGCACCACAGGATTTGATTTTCTCAGCAAGAACAAATCGCAATGACCACCAGCATACAGTGCGATGACGTCACGTGCAAACCATGTTAAACAGTTAAGTTTCCTAGTGAAATGCGATGTTCTTAACACTGGCAAAAGTGTATCTGAAAATTGTAAATTTGTGCAGTATATATAACAGTTTCGCGATGGTCTGCGGCAGCCTAATAAGATGTTAGAGTGCTCATGACCGAGAAAACAGTTGTAAAGTGAGGGCCCCAAACAAGTGCACGTAAAACCGAATATAACATTAGCCTCCATAGACAGTATTTTGTGAAGGTCCAAGCTCGTACAAGCTAATGTCCAAATGTAATTTATATTAGAAATATATTGTTTCTTCTTCGCGCTATTTATGTGTAATTAGGAATATCATTGCATGCATCAACTCTACGTATATCGTTTTGCAGTAAGGCGTTGTGTATATGATTATTTAGAAGAATACCATTTATTATTCCTCTGCACATTTCGTGCATTTGCCTTCAGATCTAGTATGTGAGCACACAGTTCTTTTGGGAATACCCCGCGACCCGGTGTTTTCCATTGCCAAACAACGAACAAAGAAGCACGTTTCCCAAGACTCAACATATGACGTATTTTCGAGTATCGTTCTCCCCTGTCGGTCTCAAGCGGTTATGTAAACTTCCTCCAGTCAAATTTATTGATTACAATAAAATATACTGTAAACGACTTATTTTTCGCGGGCTCAATATTTCGCGATTTATGTCAAAGCTGAAGTTTCGGAATAATTCGCGGGTTCTAATTTTCACGACCCGTGGGATCTCAATATAGATTCCAATGTGTTTACATTTTAACAGAATTGTTCGCGGGATCTATTTTTCGCGAATTGTAGGCGATTTGTGAAATTCGCGAAAATTAGGTCCTTGCGAAAATTAAGTCGTTTACGGTATTTAATTACTGACTGAATGTTTGACAACATAAATAAAGACCCAATCACCTTAAAGATATACGTAATAAGTAAATGCACCTCAAATTTTCTAGTATCTGCGCTGCCAATATTTCCCGGCGTTTTTATCCTCGATAGACACGTCTAAAATGATTTGGGAGAGCTTAAACAAATGTCTGATTTTGAAGCTGATTTAAATAACTATGTGTTCCTGACACTTATTTACCATCTCAGACACATAGAAGTCTGTTATTGCCTTTTTTATATGATGAACAACATTTTTATGTGTCTGTGGGCTGGACAAAAACAAAATACAAAGGGCGCGTGGCGGAACACGCAGACCCTCAGAAAGTGACCCAATTAAGTAGCGCCAACGTCATAGTATGAAATAGTAGTTTATTTCAATTAAAAAAACTCACCAATTAGCAAGTGCGATACTTATTTGCAAATTTAATTTACCGGCATCTTGTCAAGAACATCAACAGCCAAGCTAGGCCGAAGATGTGCACTTGAGTACGCGCCATAAAAGGCCAGATTCGATCTGAGTATGAAGGTAGGTATAAATGAGAGTAATCAATCCGATAACTCTTCTGCATGATTATTCGCCTACATCCCCGTGCTGAGTTTAAACAATTCCGGTCATGAAAACAAGCGTTGTGAATGGTGATCAGTGTTTCTATAAACGGTAGACTGCAAGGGCTTGTCCTAAAACGTTCGTCACATTGTGAAAATATGATTGCTTTTAGTTCAGTGGTCGTCATATATATTGTGAAACGTATTTCGTAAATTAGATTTCACGATATATATGGCGATGAGGTGCCCCATTCGATGATTTAGTGCACTGAAATTAATTTTTAAGTTCAACATCACAATTAGGATTCAACTTTTAATACTGCCACGCGAATTTGTACCAATCACGGGTATTTTAGGTGACCTACCAGCCTTCGTGATACCTATCAATTCAGGTAAAATATATGTGACTGAGGTAAACAACCAGATCTTGAGCGTTTAAGCATGACCAGTTGTATGTTGATCTAGCTTTTCGTTTACTGTTTCGTCAAAAGTAAATAGATCCATCTTTTTTTTTAATTTCCGGCTCGTAAAGTAAAAGTGGATTGTACGAATGATAAAAAGCTGTATAATTATTCGTTTCACGGTGAAAAACGGGCTTATTGCCAAAACAACGCGGAAAAAATATTCTCAATTTAGCGGTTCAAACCGGTTCGAACCGGTTCAAACCGGTTTGAACCGTTATTTTTCGCTCCCCGGAACTGAACCGGAACTGAACCGAAAGGCGTGAACCCGAACCCGAACCGAACCGATATAAATTTCGGTTCGACACTCTGGTCCCAGCGCCATCCCATGGAGAGGCGGCCGCAAGTCAGGAAAAATGACAATCCGGTAAATGCCGAAAACGAAAGTCGTCTGTATTGTCTTCAGTGTCCCTCTATCATTTCGGTGATTTACACAATAACACACTAAACTATCCCCACAGCCCAATGAAATGTTCGAGGTCTTTGGCGCGAGGCATCTTGAGCGTAGTTGCTAGGCGAAGGCACGCGCAAGTTCACACTTGCAGTGCTTGGGAGCTGATTAAGCGCGCCATTTTGCGTGCCCCGAAAAAGCGCGGACGGTTTCAATTCCTTCGGATGGTACCAAGCAGCCGACGAGTTTGTGCTTTGAACTTGACAGCTTACCTGCGACAGGTGTCGGGATCCAGAATCCTTGCAAGTGATGGATCACGAAAGCTTGGATCACCAAAGCTGTACTCAACGCGACAGCACGCAGCGGTTCTAAGCGGTTCGAAGCTCGAACAACGTGAAATGAGAACTGTTTGGCTGAAAAGGAAGACAAAAGCGGCGGCAGCGACGATGCGAACGTGTAGGTCAAGCAAAGATACTCTACATTTTGTAATGGACGCTGTTTTGCGCCGCCTAGCGGGTGACAATGACACCACAAAATCAGTTCTGTTTTTGTTTCTGCGCGTGCACAAATGCTTCTCATAGCATCTCTGATCAAGTCGCATCAGAACTGCCCTGAAACCAGGACAGTGCACAGCGCTCCTCGGTCGTGCAGCGCGAAGTCGGTGCAACATAGAGGACAAAATGCGCCGCGCCGGTCAACTTCGGCGCCGGTGCACCGCAGTGAGCGGCACCATCCGTCACCTCGCGTTTTGTTCGTTTTTTATTGCGTACGTCCGCGCGCGGAGCCGCGGAGCCCGTCTGCTTTCAATTTCACCTTGTTTTTTACTCGCGGATTTAGCGGTCCCACACAGATGAACATTACGTACCTGATGGTAGATTGAGGTCACAAAGCGGGTGACAATTCCACAGGTATATTTTGCCCACCATTGTTGGTTCAAGAACAAGTACCATCAGATACTTGCCGTACTGGTGGCGTCGAAACGCCTCTAGCGCTTTCCACGAAGTTCATGTTTCGGCCGCCCTTTCCACCGCAGCAATCCCCGGTAATCGCAGCGATGGTAAGAAGCTCGTCGTCTTACCATCGGGATTTCGTCGAGTGCCGCTGGCGAGGAGTGTTCGTCTTCGCAAGGTCGCCATCTCGATAGACTGCTAGTCTGCTATATTCCCACCATCTCCTCGATTCGCGCTCAATGACCGCAATGCCTGATGGGACTGCACCCTGGACACAGTCAATTTTCTTGCTGCGCGTTGGGGCAACCAAAAAGCCGCCCCGGGAGAGCGCGCTCCGTTGATTGACGATGAGGACGTCTGGTACGCACGTCAGTGTCCCCGTTGCGCACCGGTACGGATGATCGAGGATACTATCAGGTATAGTGTTAGCATACGTCCCGTTAGGGTTACCATGGCTTTGTTCCAAATCTTACTCAAATGGATCCAAGTCACTCCGGCTGGTCGTGTCACGTGACAACACAGATTGAAAAGCGCTCGACGCGGGCATGTTTTGGAACGTCAAGGTACATAACCCTTACCCTGGAGTAAAATCGAGTAAATTTTAGAACATGGCCCATATGTCCCGTTTTGGCCGAGACAGTCCCCTTTAGCGGTCCATTCGTTCATCTCTACCGTCTCGTCATTTCGTCAGCTCGGGCAGGGTACGGGTTGAAGATATCTACTTCTCTGGGCGGGCATCGATCAGGTTTGGGGTCAGGTCGGGCCGCAAAATTCCGAGCCGATCTCCGTTTCCCATGCTCCGACGGAACGCGTCAGGCATGCTGCCTCTACCAACAGAGACACCGCTCTGTGAAATAGACACGGGCACAGGCCTTGGATAGCTTCACCTACTTCAAAACGGCGGCTAATTTTAAACACCAGCTTTCGAGCCGTTTCAGCAAGTTCTGTCTCCGGGAATGGGGTTCCACTGAGGAAGTAGGGTGCCACAACTTTATACGAGGGCAGGCAGGGGTTTCAACCTCGTAGTTTCAAGCTCCCAGTACGTCGCGGAGTAGAAAAAGATAGTCCTCACGAGTAAGGGCGTGTCTGTCGCGAACACAACGCAGACAAACGTTATCGGTAGCAACTTACTTCGGGTACAGTGGGTGTAGTGATGAGATTTTGTTGATAGATTGGGGCAAAAGAAAAAAGGGGAAATAAAGGTGGAGAACAGAGATGGTCGCCGTTGCTTGTCTCCATTATCTGCCGCTTTTCTGACCCTTCTTCACCACTTTAACAACTTTGCATTGGCGACGAGGGTGTTGCCGGCAGTCTCCAGCTACAACTCCGTCAAGTAATCACCTTCCAAATGCTAAGCACACCGTTGCTGCGCAAAACCTTGACGACTTCACAACTAAACCTCGTGAAATCACCGATCATGGCTCTGATTCCGACTCCTTTGCCCTCCTTTAACCTGGACCGAAGAAAGCAACATCGGCTCGGAATGGCAAAAGTGGTTAGCACGCTTTGAAAAATTTCTCATTGCCTTCGATGTCAAGGACAACGCTCGAAAACGATCACTTCTACTCCACTGTGCTGGGGAACGAGTCTACGACAACTCCGAGACACTCACTGACCTACAGATTGGCTCAACATCAAGCCAGGCGTGGACATCCAGCCCATCATCCACACTACCCACGAGCAGTAATCTCTACCAAGTTCTCAAAGACAAGCTTAACGCCTACTTCAACCCACACACGAACACGGCGCTTGAGATTTTTAATTTCGCCAGACAAGACAACTAGAGAGCGAATCCATAGGCCAATTTTGCGTCCGACTTTCGGCTTCTTGCTTGTCACTGTGGGTTCAAAAATACTGACGTCGAAATCAAGAGCCAGATCATCTTCGCAACAACGTCCTCACACCTGCGACGTGATGCTCTCAGGATAGGCTTGGACCTATAATCACTCTTAAATCACGCCCGGGTTCTTGAAGATGTTAATTTGAGCAACAACAACAATGGAAGAATCGACTAGTGCGGTCTCAGGCTGTCTCTGAGCAACATCGCAACGCCTCGGGGGAACTTTCGGCCGAGAAATGACAAACGATTTCCCCACTTATCTACACGTCTAGAGCCGGATCATAGCTCGCAAGAACTTAGGTACACCTCCCTGTCCCAGTGGTTCCACTGTGGTGGTAACTGGCCCATGAGAAAGGGCAGGCAAATTGCTCTGCGAGATCGTCCTGCTGCAAAACATGTGACAGGGGGGGGGCCTCTACAACAGGGTCTGCAATTCAGCACAGAAACCCGTATTTCAGATCTCGCATGAATATGACTCAGACGAAAGCGTATACGCCGTGGGAACTGTTTCACGGATATCCGAACGAGGTCTCCACAAGCCTGTACAAATGTCAACAACATCCCTGTAAACTTTCTAATTGATACAGGCGTATCAGTATCACCTCTTTGAGGATAGGTCGTTTCAGACCCAATCTGGACTCCAACTGACCGACCTGCGGGGAACCATCCGACGCTGAGCACCTCCTCTTGCACTGTGCAGACTACGGTACGAAGAGGAACGTAAAGGAGTCCAGGACGCGTTTTCTCGCCTCGAACTCCCGAGTAGTAGCATGGAAGAACCGCTGCGTCCAGGCACCTCAAGAACCAAGTCAAACACGGCACTGAAGAACCTTCCTGAAGATAACACAACTCCTGCAAACCCTCTAGGAGCCCTCCTGCCCGTTGATGCGCCATGACAGGGTGTGACCAGCAAGATAACGGCAAGGACGTCATCTTGATGACTTGATAATTGCAGTGGTCACTGCACTGGAAATCGCAGAAAGGCTAACGAGAAGAAATTGATGTCGATTTCTCCACCCAACTCACATCTGCTAACTTACATCCGCGTCCGTACCATGCTTAGTCACGTCTAACATGAAAAAAATTTTTCTTTTTACAGTTTAGATTTGCATAGCCTTTTTTAGTGCATGTGTTTTTAACACAACAAGCCATCCCGGCACTACATATCTTATTCATTTACATTTCATAACATTGCACAAGACATTGATTCAAAGATGAAAGGAAGTTCGTGTTATCAGAGACACCAGATAAGTACCGTAAGATACCGAGCATATGCCTATCCCACAATCAGCGCCCACCTTTAAATTTTGTAAGACAAAAAAAATAGAGAAAGGATATATCTTTACATATTGTTGACCTAAGGAGCGCCCATCCCCCACTTTTACATGATTATCTCAAAACTTTTGAGTAGGACCTTGCTCGGGATTTTACGGTAGTTTTTTTTTCGGTTTACGCCGATAACAAGTGATAAATGTATGCCTAATTTATTTTTCAGAATTCAGGTTTCACTGAAAAGTTGGTAATTATGGCGCAGCCGATATACATTTTTATTTCTTTATTGAAGGGGTGGGGGGAGGGAAGGTTCGTCATCTTGTGACCTTGTGATGCACTTTCACTTGGAGTTGACAGCTAGCAGTCTTCTAGATCATCCTACTTCAGGATCGGGAGGGTTCAGCAATTAGCCATATTTTGGGGGTGAAATGTTTGCCCTCTCTTGTAAATGGGCTTTGTGTGTCAAGTTCCCAGTCCTCTAGAGATGGGATTTTAATTGTTTTCATTGTCTTAAATGTTCCACAGCTTCTAAACGTATGAGGGAATCTTAGAAGTTCCTATTAAAACCAATGGCGAAATCTCCGCATTGCAACTAGGATTTCGTTAGTGAATATGTGAAATAGGCAGTGTTTTGAAATGTGATACCGGTTCTATTTTGGTGCTGGCATTTGACTGATTGGTAAGCGTTGGCTAGTGCAGTACCCCGGATCGGCAGCTTGCCAGTTTGAAACTCGTACTGAAGGGAAGCGTCGAGCGGTCGTGGTAAATGGCGACAATTCGCTCCCTAACTTGACCGTGATAGACAGAAAACAACAAAATAAGTTATGACCTCAGAAACTGCATACGTGGATTTATTACATTTATTCATTTATTTATTCATATACCCTTAAAGGCCCTCGTGAGAGCATTACATAAGGGGGGGGGGGCTGCATGGTTAAGTTTCATACAATAATTACACAAACAAGGTAAAATAAATATACACACATTAACACGAGTTCACATAAAAGCACACAGGCAAAACAAAAAACAATAGGCACAATAAACACATTTCAAGATTAAACCCTGTTATTTAATCAAATAATCTCGATAATTCCGTTTTGAATGCGTCAGAGTTTTCAATTGTTACGATGGCATCAGGCAGGTTGTTCCAGTCGACAATTGCCCGGGGAAAGAAAGAGTGGTTGAATGCGTTCGTGCTACCAGATAAGCGGGCGATTGTTCGAGAATTTCCTTGTCGGGTCGATGATCGGAGGGGAGAACGCAGTAGGGCGTCGCGAAGCGTAGGATGATAATAGTAAATTTTGTGAAGGGCTGAAAGGCGTGCAATTTTACGGCGGACTTGTAATGGTGGGAGGTTCAGTTGATTTTTTAGAGCAGATACGCTGGTGGTGCGGTCATAGTCGGACAAGATAAATCTTGCTGCCCGGTTCTGAACTGATTCCAGATTGTTAATAAGGTAGATCTGATGAGGGTTCCAAACCGATGCCGCACATTCTAGTTTTGACCTTTCCTATGTGCTATATGCCATTTTCTTTACATGATATGGAGAGGCTTTTAGGTTGCGTCTAATGTAACCCAGAGTTCGGGATGTTTTAGCTGTAATGATTTCAATGTGGTCAAACCAGGTAAGGTTAGCTGCCATTGTTACACCGAGGTATTTATAGGAGCCTACAGCCTCAATCGGATCGTTTCCTGTTGAGTATGAAAATGCTGCTAATAACTGTTTACGAGTAAGGCGAATTAATTTACATTTTTATTTATTCAGTGACACAAAACAGTTATGGCACCATGTGCTAACTTTGTTTAAATCGCTTTGTAGCACATAGTGGTCATTCTGATTAACAATTTTATGGTAAAGTACACAGTCGTCGGCAAAAGGCCGAATGGTGGAAACGGCAGATACAGGGAGATCATTAATAAATATTAAAAAACTAAAGGTCCAAGCACTGATCCCTGTGGAACTCCTGATGTCACTGGTTCTGTGTTAGATTCATGATTGTTAACGGATGTAAATTGCGAGCGTGAAGAAAGGAATTCTCGAATCCAAGACAGAACCAGTGGGTCAATATTAAGGCATGAGAGTTTGGCGATGAGACGATTGTGAGGAACACTGTCAAATGCTTTTGCAAAATCCAGAAATACGGCATTAGTCTGGATACGCGCTTGAAGGTTAATATGAAGATCATGGGTGAATTCCACAAGTTGTGTCTCACAGGAGTATACGCTTTACTGAAATCTATGTTGATGGTTATAAAATATATTGTTACATTTCAGATGCGACGCAATGTGCGAGAATAAAACATGTTCTAGGAGTTTTGATGCTATGCAGGTTAATGATATCGGGCGATAGTTCGAAACATAAGGAGCGAATGCCAGCTTTAAAAACGGGAACAACTCTGCCTAATTTCCAATCAGCCGGAAGACGTGATTGGGACAATGATTGCGCAAATAGTAAGTGGAAGTACGCGCTTGAATATAATTTTTGTGTTAGCAAAAATTTTTGAGCTGATATTATCTGGCCCACAAGAAAAATTGGGTTGAAGTCTTTCGAGGAGCTTCGAAATTCCACCACGGGAAATCTCAATAGGTGTCATGGGCTCTAAATCCAAATTACATAACAGGGGAAAGTTGTTTTCTGTTTCAACAGTAAAAACAGATGAAAAATACTCATTCAGTGCACTCGAAACGTCAGCTTCAGAGACAGGACTTCCATTTCCATCCATCAGGTGGACAGACCGATCATTGTTTTGGGGGGATATGATTTTCCAGAACTTCTTGGGGTTATCTCGTAACATCGATGGCAGGTCCTCAAAGAAAAACTTTTCTTATGATGAGCGAAGAGCACTTTTATATGTTTTCAGACAAACATCATAGGCATCCCATGCAAAATCTGTGTTTTTCCGCTTCAAAGAGGCGTTTTTCCCTATTGCTCAGTGCTTTAAGTGACTTATTCTACAATGGGTTACCACTATCACCACATATTCGTACAAGCCGCACAAACGCGTCAACAAGGTTATTCAATTTACTTTTAAACAATTGCCAGTTCTCTTTAATAGACATAGAGGAAAAGTTACTAGCACAGGTTTCAAAGAAAGAGTTCAACTTTTCGTTAATAGCTACATAACTTGCTCTCTTTTAGTCACGTATTGTCTTCGAGGTTGGGTTTTAGTAATAGTTGGAAAGGACAATTCAATGTGCAACAAGCTGTGGTCACTGAGACCTTTGACATAATTAACAGATTTGACAAGATCAGGACAGGTTGTTAGTACCAGGTCAAGGATGTTTCCACCTCGAGTAGGCTGATCAATAGCTTGGGTGAAGTTATAGTTGAGGCACATATCAAGAAATTGTCCGGCTTCGTTTGGGCCGGTCGTAAGCAGCCGTTCCCAATCGATGTTCGGAAAATTAAAATCTCCAAATAGAAAAATATTGGCCTTCGGGTAACGTTTCTGGATTTCGAACAAAACGGTATATAGGTCAGATGAAAATACAGTGTCACTATGCGGCGCCCTATAACAAACACCTATGACTGTTTTAGTGAAAGACGAAGTAACACAAATAAACACCATCTCGAGTCCAGTCTTCTTAATATTAATTCGAAACTATGAAATACTTTTTTTTATTGCGATAAGGACTCCCTCCACGTTGCGTACTCCTATCGCATCGATAAACCTCAGACTGCATTTCAAGCGGAAAAACTTCGCTATCATTGATATATGGTTTCAGCCACGTTTCAGTTAGGATGACGATGTCGGAGTTGTTATCGTTGATATAACTATATATTTCATCACGTTTCGGCATGAGGCTGCGTATGTTCGTGAAGGTTATGCTCATTGCAATCTAGATGACCAGTGAAATTAGAGATTTCTTGTTTTGTTCATCCTGGGAAGAGCACATATGGACCATTGCACCATGAGCCGCTGACCCTAGTGACGCCACTACATGCAGGTCTTCTAGAGATTTGAAGATGGTTCAAGAAACCTTAGTAATTCCCTAAACGTTTTTACATAAAGAAAATAATAAACAAGCAAGCACTATTCAAAATCAAGCTCGGGTAGTGTAAATCTTCGAGTAAAAATGATACCTCCGCAGTATACATCACTGACCAAAAAAATAAAAAAAAAAAGCATGAGACAATACGGCACGCCGATGCAAAACCAGTTGTTAAATCATTTTGGTGAAAACACAAGCCAGGTATGACTTTGTATTTGGCTGGCGCGGTTTTTCTAACGGATCAAAACCTTTGTAGTTCCTCGTTACCATCAGACTTGTACACGTTACTGAAAAAAGTAACCGATTACAATTACAATTACTTCGCTGTAAAAGGTAACCGATTACAATTACAATTACAGCCTCAGAAAAGTTACCGAAAAATTACTCTAAAGTAATCAATTACTTCCCAAGTTGCTTTTTATTCAACTTTTTTTTATTACGGTAGCATATTCCTTAAAGTCTCGCGCTCTATTGTTCCGAAAAAAAAAACACAAAAAAGCCTTGACCGTTTTTGCTTAGAGCTGAATGAGTGACGTTAACACACCCCATCCTTCTCGTAAAAAAATATAAAAATAAAAAGAGTGCTGTTTAAATACATTACTCACAAGAGTCTGGATAAGGTCATTTTTCATACCCAAACGTAATCTCCGGTGTAGCAAAAAAAAAAAAAAGTACCCGGGAAACGAAGCACAGTAAAGTGGCGCTACTAAACCTCGAGGTCCCGTGCTTATTGGTTTCGAAAAAGAAAACAACAAAAAACAATTGACCGTTGCCCAGAGCTGAGTGCCTCCAGCACATCTAACCTCCACCCCCTCCTCGTCCCCCCCCCCCCCCCATCCCCCCCCCCGAAAAAGAAAAGAAAAATTGTAATGGGTGATTTTGTATTTGATTACAGCAAAAAAGTAATTCAACTATACGGATCGTTAATCCCTAAAGGAAATAATTGAAGCGTTACAAACTTACAGTAAAA
>JAZHYW010002599.1:0-11828 GCA_037355805.1 Ixodes ricinus
CGCGTGCGATTGCGTCTGAAACAAAACCAAAATCAAGAAAAAATTAACTCAAAATTAACAAATATAATGGCAGAAAAAAAACAAGATGATCATTTTTACGTTAAACATAGAAGGTACCCCCGTAAATCAATTTATATTCTCAAAGCTGCTTTGGCCTTTTTATGATTGTTTTGTGCACAGTCTGGCATGCCATCGCAAGCTTTTTGCTCGGAGCTCGTACGAAAAATATGCAGAAACCCCTTCTGCACTTTCACCAATATTGCTTATGCCTGCCCCTTTTTGCATTAATGAAATATTTCTACGGAGCTGAACGAAATAAAATACCCTCCGAAACAGAAGGGGAGCGTAGTGCATGATGCGTTTTATTTATCTTTTTAATACAGGTAATAGTTCGAAAGAATAGAAGGGGACGTAAAAATAAAGCGCTAGAGTCATGAATGATATGTGGTTTCCAAGCTCAGGGCTTCGATCAAATTGCTTCCTTGAATTTTCTTACTTTCCCATGCTTTCCCGAATATTTCAAATAAACTCCCCAACCATAAAAGAAGAAATGTGGATGAGGTTAGAGCCATTGTTCGGGCTGTTTTCGTTTAATGCAGTGAAACGGCTTGTAGCTTAGCCAGCCTATAGCGATGCCTTCAAAAACTGTTACTCAGCCTAAAAATAGTTCATGCCACCCTTGGCCACTCTCTCCCACCTCGTTGCATATCACTACGCTATCCACATCGGCCATTTTTTTCCGACTTATTGCTTGACGATTTTTTTGACGATTTTCCGGCTTTTCCAGATGCTTTAAAATTCCATTACAATTCCAGTCTTTCTAGGTTAGTATACCCTGTAGCTAAAGACTTAGTTTTCTTTGAACATCCAAGCGCATATATATAGTCCTCTGCGCAAGAGTACACCCCCTCCGTGCGTACACCCTCTCCATGCATATATCTATCTTTACAGGCGTTCTAGATTGTTTTCTTCTGTTTATAAACTTTATCCTTTATGCTTATCCCATGGCCTTGCTTCTCGATGTTGCCATTTTCCAAGGGCACCGTCCGCCGTGACCAACATTGTCAGCGCTCCTATCTTTGCGCGTATTCGGCCATTTTGTGTCGACTATTTTCGAAGCCTTGCTAATAGGACCATACAAATGCAATAAAACCGATACAACGAAACGATGCCATTGTGTTTTGATGGGCAGAGGCATGAGCAGTTCGTATACAACATACCCAGACGGTTCTTTTAATAAAAAAGGTCCATTGAGGGTGCGCTATATTCTAACGTCTAATATTATAAACAAAAGTATTGAAATTTATTTGTTGACTAACATCAACATGATATTGTCACGAACGACAAATGATGAAGCGGATGATAACTGGAGAAACTGGACGTTTAATGGGGCGAACTTGGGCCCAAAACAAAATGGAGAAAGTTTAGCGTCGCAGGCGTTGACGTATGTACAGCAGGATCGAGCGCTCGGGAAAAACTGAACCCCGGCTCGCCAAGCGGAGTTACTTATGTACAATGTGCTCATCTGTTAAACATAACGCGGAAGCGGTGGCCAGAGAGACTGCATGCGTCACCTGCCGGCTCACTCTGGCAGCTTATGCCGCTGTTGTTTTCTGGAGTTACACTCCCTTCTCCGAAACAATCCCCAATGCGTGACTCGGCGAAAAAAGAAAAAAATGTAGCTCTCGGATTTTGTTTTTTGTTGTTTAAAGAAGGTGGCTTTTATCAGAGAAACTGCAAGGTCACTGAGATGTCGTAGTGAGACTAAAATAAAAACAACAAAACAAACAAGTAAACATTTAAAGCCTGGGTGATAAAGAAAGAAACGAGGAGGCCATGCGATAATTGTATCAGGGAGTGGCGACAATCGCAAGAAGAGCCGCCTTATTCTCGGCCGCATCATTGATTTAATCGCTAGACAGCTCTGATATCAGTTTCGGCCACCGCTCCCGCGTTATGTTTAACAGTTGAGCACACTGTACATGAGTGGGCTTCTGGAAAAATCGGCGTAGAAGGTACGGCGCGTAGAACATTCTTGCCTCAAATAAGCAACAAGGTTCTCGAATTTTCCAGAACGCGACATTTACAAAAACAACAAAAAGGTGCCCCTGCAGCTCGGCATCGAACCCCGGGTTTTTACGTGGGAGCCAAGCACAATAGCGGCTCGGCCACTGGCGCGCTGCCTACCTCGCCAGTTGCGCCAGTGGCATTACTTCCCCTTTTAGAAAGTGCATTGCCCAGATGCAACGCAAAACAACACAATGCAAATAAAAGAACGGTAAAGTAAAGAGTCATTTGGAACACATAAAGTCCACAATCCTATCGAGCTCAGAATCACTTGAGTCGAACGTCGTGAACCACCTCGGGTCGCGGTTGGCGTCGCGATGATGCGTGCGTTGCGTCGGGCACCACTTATTCCTTAAGATCTCCCCAGCATCGAAGAACCTTGCATTGTCCAAAGTAGCGCTTTAGAAGCTTGTCGCTGAGGCCACGACGTCGCATCGGTGTCCACACCCACACCCGGTCTCCGGGCAGGAAGTGAGACGTCTAGACGACGAAGGTTGTAGCGGACAGCGTCGACACGTTCCTGGACTTGAATTCGGACTCGGGCGAGCTATTGGACTTAGTCTGCTTGTTGTGCAACCACCTGGGCGTCGTCGCTTTCGTCGCCAGCTGGCTCGAGAGGTAGCAAGGCGTCAAGTATAGTGGTCATCTCGCGACCATGCACCAGCTGGAATGGTGTAACACCAGTGGTATCTTGGACCGCTGTGTTGTAGGCGAGCGTGACATACGGCAGGACTTCGTCCCACATCTTATGTTCCAAGTCAACCTACATCGACACCATGTCGGCGATGGTCTTTCTTAGGATTTCCGTCAGCTAATTAGTCTGAGTATGGTACGTTGTGGTTCACTGGTGGTTGGTGTGGCTGAGACGGAGGATCTCTTGCATCAGCCGAGCCATGAACGATGGCCCGCGATCTGTAATCAGAACTTCGGGAGCGCAGTTCCGAAGGACGATGAATTATATGAAAAACTTGGCGACCTCCACAGCAGTCCCTGAAGGAAGGGCTTTTGTTTCAGCGTTCCGCATGATATAATCCATGACGACGATTATCCAGCGGTTCCCGACGTTGACGGCGGAAAAGGATTAAGTATATCCATTCCAATCTGCTGGAACGGCGTAGACGGCGGTGCAATCGGATGCAGAATTCCTGACGGCTTCGTCGGTGATTTTCTGCGTCACTGACACTCATGGCATGATCAAGTATAGAAGTTAATGGTCTTCGGTAGCCCCGGCCAGTAGTACTTTTTCCGAATTCTGGCGAGCGTCCTGCTGTAGCCAAGGTGCGCAGACGTCGGGTCGTCATGGCAGGCTAGGAAGATTTCTTTATGAAGGCTGGAAGGAATGACCAACAGCCACTTTGTGTTGTTGGTGACGAAGTTCTATCTGTATAGCACCACTTGCCGTATGGAGAAGGTAGGCAGGATTCGTAAGAAAGCACGGGGAAGAGTACTCGCTTGTCCCTCTTGGTGCTTGATGAGTGCTTACAGTTAAGGGTCGCCTCGTGGGAGAGCAGCCATGTCGCTGACATCCAGAGCACCGAGGAAGGAGTCATCGTCCTTGGGGCAGGCAGGACCGCTCTTGACGGGGCCCTTTACAGGCAGTCGGCGTCATTGTTCTTCTGGCGTGATTTGTACACCACGGTCATGTCGAACTCCTGCAGCCCTAGGCTCCACCGGGCGAGGCGTCCGGAAAGGGTCCTTCAGATTGGCGAGCCAGCAGAACGAGAAGTTGTTTGTGACCACGTGAAAGGACTTTCATACAAATATGGTCAGAACTTTGTTATTTCCCAGACGACAGCAAGACTCCTTTTTAGACTTTGAGTAGTTTCTCTCCGCGTTAGGATGCGTCCGACTTGCGTATGTGATGAGTCGCTCTTCCTTGTCCTGGCTTTGGACTAGTACCACGCCAAGTCCAGTGTTACTGGCACCCGTGGGGATATCTGTTTCAGCCAACTGGTCGAAATGGCCAAGAATCGGAGGCGTCCGGAGTCTTCGTGCGAGCTCATCGAATGATTGCTGGTGTTTTTCTTTCCCCTCAAACTTTACGGCGTCCTTTGTCAGGTGCGTCAGCGGTGCGCACAGCCTGGCAAAGTCCCGAACACACCGCCTGTAATAGGCACAAAGTCTGAGAAATCTTCTGACGGCATCTTGTCGACACGGCGGTATAAATGTAAATTACAGACAAATTATCAACAGTGCTCAAAAATGCTTCTACGCGCAGTTATTAGAAATAAAAAAATCTGCAGCTTGGCGAAAAGTAGTGTTGAAAAACAGCGCGACTGGGACGAGGACAAAAAGACGAAGAAAACAGAAGACAAGCGCTGACTATCAACTGGAATATTAATAGAGCGTAAGGAAGAAAGAAAGGGTCGAGATCTAGCGCGTAGGTCGAGAGTAGTAGAGTAGCGAAGATAGGGAGAGTTTTAGTTCAAAAATTGAAAAATCACACCTTTAAAATCTTTGGGTATGTTGATGATTTTTAATATTTGTTAAAGACTCCGATTTAAAAAACAAACACTACATTACGTACTAAAGGTATTCCATGCGCTTGGTCAAGGCCTTAGGTTCACTTATGAGACTCCAAAAGAGAGTCAAATTGAGTTTTTAGATTTCCTTGTTCAATTGAAAAAATAACACATCGGCTGGTTGTACCATCGTAGAACATCAAAGAGTATGCTAAACTTAAAGTCAGCACATTCGAAACTCGTAAAAAGAGGCATAGTATATTCCTGGTTTTAATCCGCTTTAAATAAAATCATGTAGTTCACACAATGTGCGTTAGCTTCACTTCCAGATTCAAAGGATTAGGGATTCAGGATACCCAGACTATATTTTTTTCATCAGCATGCGGTAGTTTAATGAAATTCGTAAAGATTAGTTTCAATTTCATGTTGGAAGAACCAGTTAGAAGAAAAAGGAAGTTTCAGTTATTCCTGACCTTCATCGGATTTCACACGTACTTAAAAAAGTCGCGTCCAGATCTAAGGGGAATGTTGTTTTCTCAGCCAAAAACAAACTAAGTAGATTATGTTCCGCTGTACGTGTACGCAGGGACGGAAACATAAAATCTGTATATCACACATGTAAGCTAAAGCATGGGAAAAAGTTCGTGTCGTACATAATAGGCGTGGTTTACCGCATTCCCTTCTCTTGTGGGCGTTCTTATAAAGGGCAGACTGGACGGTGCTTAAACATCCGCCTCAGAGAGCACCACAGTTCCTTGAAAGGCACCGCGTATTCACAACTAGCGATACATTCCCGAGATTGCGGACGCGAACCACGCTTAGAAGACACAATTATATTATATCAACACCGCTACCAAACATACCGAGAGATGGTTTAAGCGTACAACATCACGAAAAACAACACTTCGTGTGTGAGCCATCCTTCGGTGACTCTGACCCCCAGCGAGATTAACTTTATGGATTTAGGGTAACGAGAGCTCCGGAGGAAAGAGAGAAGAAAACAACTTCTACAACCAGATGAAAAAAGAAGGCGGCGATATATTCCACGGGGCGCCTAGCAAGCGCGCGAACATTTGACTCAAAGTTTTTTATTTCATTGTCTATCTTCCTTATGTTCTATTAACAAAGCAGTTGATAGTCAGCGCTTGTCATGTGTTCTCTTCGTCCTTTTTGTCTTCGTCCCAGTCGCGCTGTTTTTCAACATGAACTCTTACCTACTTTCCCAGTTATCTATACGTATCTAGAAAAATAAATTGAGTTCATGTATCGCGTATCTTTCTTAGTAACATCGACATATATTTCTTTACGAACGTTTGTACTACATTATGGGTCAATTTATTTTTGTTATTATTAACGACGTGTATTTTATTTTCTATTAAGAGGTGAACGCGCCTAGACCCCAAACGTACAAGCTACAGAGAAGTTGGCTATGAACGTTTTGAGAATGAAATACTCTACCTGGAGCGAAACATAAGAAAAACTCTCCTTATATATTGCGTATGTATTTATTATAACGTAGTACTTTTTATTTTTTACAACCTCCTTTCTTCCAGGAAAACAAGAGTATTTATGCACAAAGTTGTCGTTTATTCAGTATGAGGCAGTCTTCTCCTATTTTATGAAGTATTGAGCAAACTCGATTAGAGCGAAACACGTTTGCAACAGAAACAACAGCAGGTAACGAAAATGCTTAATAATGAAAAATATTTTTAACATAACTATAATTGAAGCCTGAGGCCATTATTTAGGACTCTTGGGTATAGGCTATTCGAATCTAAGTCTAGAACAAATGAGGAAGTTCGGCTCTCACATTTATAGCAAAAATCTTGGAAAGGCAGCATTAATCGTTGCCCGCATGTTTTATGCTTTAAATGCCATTTAACTTGATGGCACATGACAGGGGTTAAAGCGAGAAAATATTTCCTTCATAAAAAATTGCGCTAAAAGTAATTGACCTCTGTTTAGCAACTTGTAATATATACATATAGTTACAGGATTCGCTGAAATAGCTGGTTAGCCCGTACCAATACTAATTTAATTGTGTCGTTACATATTATTTAAAAGATATACTGAACTAAGAAAATGCCTGTTAAGTTCTTGTATGGGATTCTTGTTGTAAAATGAACTAGGCCCAAAAATTAGGCGAAATAATTGCAATTTTTGCATTTCGACGCGTCGGCCCGAATTCGAAGTATTTTTCAGAGTGTATCTTTTAGACACTGAACACCTGAAACCAGGGTGTCCGAACCGGAACCGAACCGAACCGAAAACCGGAACAGAACCGTTATTTTTAGCCGAACCGGAACTGAACCGAACCGAAATCTTCGCCGCCATCTTGGAACTGAACCGGAACCGAACCGAAAAATTATATAACGGTAACCGGTTCAAAACGGTTCAAGGTAATTTATTTTTTATTTTTTTGCTAGTATCACAAAATGAACATATAGGAATAAAAAATTGGCGGCTGTATTTCTATCTATTGATCAAATCGTCATAGACAGAATTGCAATTTATGGTAAATTGTGGGTTTTCGTGGCGCTTTTGTATTGGCACTATGATTAACCATGTGTCACGTTGTCACGTGACGTCATGATGTCAATACATGTTGTCAAGTAATGTCACGTGACTCACCGCGTCAACTCGATTTCATTTGAAAAAGTCACTAGATGTATTAACCTTGTTGACAGCGTGACGTAACATGACATCACGATTTTGTACCGAAAGTCGCGTGACACCGTGACGTAAGCGATTTTCATAACCTTTAGTCGAGTGCTCGGGTTCATGACAATCAGCACCGCCAAACATTCGGGTAACGGCTCATGTCAATTAAATGTGATAATAGCCCAACTCTAACAATATCTAAAGCTCAGCCCAAGCCTTTGCTTTCCAAACCCTAGCCGCCTAGGGCATGACTATGATGAACACTGACGGTATATAATTAGCGTCAGATCACGTGGCCGCTTGTTCAAATGGCGAGTTGAGGAGAGCATCGACAGCTGTCTCTTTCCTTTATTTTTTCTGCATCTGCGATTGCGCGGAGGGGGAAACTAATGGATGTTTTCGCAAGCTATCAACGTCAGGGGTTACTTCTTAACAGTATTTATTGAAAGTATAAAAAAAATGTTTCAAGACCAATTTTACATCATTGAGGCACCCAAACATTTTTTCGTTGTTGCTGAACTGCATCCGAAAGATGTCCCCGAGAATAGAAGTATTGAAATGACTAAATGCGACTTATTAATATGACATTATACATAGAGCTACATGTGTGTACGGGAAGAATACCTTAAAAAATATATTTTAGTGACCTCAGAGGGAGAGCAGAACGTTGGCAGTTGCTGTAAGTCTCACACGAGCGTCGTTCTCAAGTTACTGCCCAAGTTTCGACCCCCTCTGTATTTTGCTTAAAGGAGCTATAAAAAGATTTCTATACATCACTAAATACTACTCAGGATCACTCCCTAACGTTAATAACTGATTGAACTTGGCTTTGCTTTTTTTTCTAAGCAATGGCAGCGCCAAAAATTATAAAAATATGAGCATCGTTCATCCCCTCAACTCGGAGCCAGAAGCGGCCACGTGGCCTGGTGCCTATCTTATGCCGCTAATTAACGTTAAAAGAATTCGGCTATTCTCATCACCGCAGTGGTTGGACACGAGCCACTACCCAAGTGTTCGCACGCAGAGGCATTGATTGTTACGAGCCGATGTACAGTGCATCACGCAGTTCTCCTGTCCAATCCATGAGCCGCGCTCGACTGTCGTTAGGCGGTTGGTTTTGATCCCACGATTACGACATCAATCTTTGCGAAGGCAAGACTAAAAGAAATAGACTCATTTTATCCTCGCAATTTCACCGCGGCAAAGAAGCGTCTGAATCGGTGGCGGCCTGTGCGATTATACTTGGGCCAGACTAGGACCAGTACCCTCGGAAAAGTCATGAACATTCCAACCCGATATCGTTTTAGGACCCCTTTAAACTTCACGGGGTGCAAAATAAAAGCAATGAAGGGTTGCTGTTAACAAGTAACAAATAAAATTGTCGAATTAGCACACACAAACGGAGGAGGCCATTCCTAAGGAATACTTTCAGCCTTTCCACTCTGGTGAATAAGGAAGACCAGCGAATCTGTACTATGGTGGGAGTGAAGCAGTGTTGGACAAAATATCAATAAAAGTATTTAGTTAAGTTACTAAATACCTGCCTCATAAAGTATTTAAAATACTACTCAAGTTACTTTCACTGTAAAGTATCTTGAGTAGGATGCAAATACTTAGAAACGTAATTCAATTACTTTTGAAGATACTTCCGCTTTGCGTATTTTGTATCGACGTCAGTGACAAAGACAATTAGTATACAGCTGCGCAAATCTGGTTTACCAGAATGATTTATTTGCGCGAACCAACACAAAACAGAAAAAAAACAGCATCGTAGGGCTATTTTATACAGACCAACTATAAGGAGCAGAATATTGTCACGACATGACAAATGATGAGGCGGCGAATAACTGAAGAAACTAAATGTTTAATGGGGCAAACTTGTGCCCGGAAACAAAATAAAGAATGGCTAGAACGTCGAAGGCGTCGATGTCGGCGGAACAGCAGGATCGAGCGCTGGGACGAGACTGACACCGAACCAAACAAAGAAAAAATTGGCTTGCTTTGTATGTTTACACAGCCTTGATGATGGTACGCCTCAACGGGTGACCGGTCGCTTAGCTCTAGATGAGAAATTTAGCCAGTGCAGTTCAACCGCTAACCTCGGGGTTTTAACGTGCATCACGCAGTAGTGATTACACGAACGCGTGCCGGTGCGAAACTCATCCAAATCGAAAGGGGCGGGGGCGGTGGGGATCGAACCAAGGAGGTTCCAGCGCAGGCTTTCGCTACCGCCACGCGGAGCACCTTTGTACCCGCGTGGGCTTCTCGAACATTCGGCGTAGAACGTTCCTGGCGTAGAATATTCGTAAACTCGACCACACGACAAAGTTCTCGAACTTACGAGAATGTCAAGTTGAAAGAATAAATAAAAGAGGAGTCCG
The DNA here is from genome assembly GCA_037355805.1 of Ixodes ricinus. Classification (NCBI taxonomy): domain Eukaryota; kingdom Metazoa; phylum Arthropoda; class Arachnida; order Ixodida; family Ixodidae; genus Ixodes; species Ixodes ricinus. Next base: position 9,572 of record JAZHYW010002599.1, read on the forward strand.
CTCCCTGGAATCGAACCCGGAGGCTCCGCGCGAGAGCCAAGCGCGGTAACCATTCGGCCTCGCACTCGCTCGGCGACGCGCGTGGCAATATCACTGATACATATTACAAAACATTTCTGGGACAGAAATAAAGGAGTTCGCTTTAGCTATAGTCGGTGACAGGTCAAGAACGAAGTGGAAGCTCCTCCCACCCCTTTCCATTTCAGCGGAGCGAACGGTGGAGAGGAGGTGACCTCCTCTCCAGCATTCGCTTTACTGAAGTGGAAAGAGGTAGGAGGAGCCTCACTTCGTTCTTGACTGTCACCGACTATAGGTGACATCGCTGAATATCACGTCCTGCGGCGCACCTTAGACGCATCGTTTAACTACACTCATATTCCCTATATGGGGAGTTCACTATAAACGAACTTGGGATACTGATATGAGTGAATGGATAACAAAGAGAACCCACATAATAGCCACGGCAGTGGTCGCACCTTCTTCAAGTAAGTTGCGTTCAGAAAGGCACTCAGCGTTGGGGGCGCTTTTATGGGATATTGAGAGGTCATCCAGCTTTTGGTACGTTTCCTGTCCTGTCCTCTGCTTATCAATGTCCATTTACAGACAGTGTTCGCGAGAGCAATAAGTGACGGACTGACGGCAAAAAGAAAATAAACAAAGGAAGCCTAGACGTTTTGCCGTAGGGGTCAAGTATACAACAAGCAAAACAAAAATGTTTTTCTTTTCACTTCTCATTTTTTTCTATTTGTTATTTTCTTGACACTCAAGTCTGCATTGTTATCGTAGGTCGTTTCTTGGTCTGCGTTGCGCCTCAGTGTGGCATTCCTAATTTCCGTAAAACCACCCCTTTTGTTTGAGGATTTTTGGGGAAAACTCTAGGAAACAAAAAGCGTCTCTGGGAAGGCGAGGGAAAAAACCTTCATTTTACGAACTGTGGGCTGAAATATGAGTCACAATCGGCAAAAGCGATTTTTTTTTACGAGCTCAACAAAGCGGTCCCTTAAAGGGCCCTGCAATGGCTTTTACCAATTCTTTATTTGCACCAAACCTGAGCGCACTGAACGTAGTAACTTAATGACACTTTCCTTTTCTCGAATTTCGATTTATTTTGGAAGTTATAGGCAAATTAAAATTACAAAAACAAGCAAAAAATAACCTCCTTCATGACGTCCTTGGTTGCTTGAGTGGCCGTGAACTAGACGAGGGATGGTGAGCTGAGCGAGCGCTCACGGCTGCCGCACTCCGTGTCGACGGCGCGAGAGGGCGCCACTAAAGCGTGTTCAGGATAGGCTGTATGTAGCGGGCAGCTAGAGCGGCTCTCATTGCATTTGCTGCGCGATTAAACACAAATTCGGCATGACACTTCATTGTCCACAAACGACAGCAAACACGGGGTAAATATCAGTTCAAAATGGGAGCCACTTCGCGCTGCCATACCGCGAAACGGCCAAACCGCAAGACAAAGCTGCTCACCGTAGGCCTTAGGGAACGCTCAGAGCCGGCCGGGTCCTTCGGTCCCTACGGCCGCAGCGCCGCCGCGTACATCCGGGACCTATCCGTGTCGGCGCCTGATCCCACTACTCCTTTCTAGTAGGCGCCGCCTTTTCCACCGATTGGTGGCGGGTATGTCGACGGATCATTTCTTGTTTCCGTACTTTATAAACAGCATTTGTTTCTTTTCTGATCTCAAACACTGAACAAAAACTACTTTTATAAATAATTCAAACGGTTTCGCGCCCCTTATATTTTGTATTTCGACTAAAAAGAAGCTTTTAGCGGCTCTGACCAGTAGTAAGCCCAGGACCTAAGACGTCATTACGCCATTACGCGCGCTTTCGGTACCGCGGGTCGCCCTCGTCGGTGGAGGAGGTTTCCGCGTCGTCCGGTTAAAATATGACGCACTGATATTTAGTGACTCTCCCCGTGCCCGCTGGCTTGCCCGAACCCCAAGAGACGTGGAAACCGCAAAAAAGGTGAGCACGCTTAATTATGATTGCAGGGCCCCTTTAAACAAAGTCACCTAAGCTAATCGGAGCTAGCAACAGGATTTGGTTGCTCGAAAGAATGTTCACGTTTGCTCGTGCCACGCCCACGCCACTTCACACCGAAAAACTAGGAAAATTGCGGAATGTCAAAAATGTATTTTAAGATAATAAGCACAAGATACTCAGAAATGTATTTAAAATAGAGTAATAAATACTCTCGATCAAAAGTATTTGCAAGATACCAAGATACTTCAAAAAGTATTCGAAATACA